>JALMQS010000841.1:2636134-2815687 GCA_024734495.1 Forficula auricularia | reverse complement strand
AACCCGACCCCGCGTTTTGGGAGGCCCCGCGGTCTACGAAAATTACCCTATTAAAAAACTGCGATTTTAATTAAATTTTTACAGAATGATTATACCATTAGAATCCATTTCGATATGCAGCCGTTGTAGAAAATCATAAAGTGCTAGAGTTACTCTTATTAATTTACTCCAATAATAATTAATAGAAAAATCAATGCAGATTTATTGGTTTCTTAATAAATTCATTCTGAATAAATTCATCCAAATTAGAACTTTTTGAAATAACCAACTTTTTCTAAACATAATAAATGAATCATTTTTCAATTTTATTTCCAAATAGACCAACTAATAAATTTGTTGAAAAGTTTTTATTTTGCCGAGAGTAGCAAAGTTGTTGAATCATAAAGAGAAACAAAGAGGATCAAGCAGATGACAACCTCTTTGTTTCTCTTTATGATTACATTTGTGTTTATCAAATGAATTGATTTCGTCGGTCCATTTTATAAACATATCTTTTTTTACTGTTCAATCAATTTTAAAAAATATTAAAAATAACCAAAAAAGAAGATATTACAGTCATGCAAAAAATGTAATATATTTTCGCGAAATATTTTTAGGTTTAAAGCTAAAATTCAGTATAGTGTAATGTGAAAATACATTGATTCGAATCGAGTTTCAATAGATAAAATTATTTAAGATTAGTAATTTATTCTTACAGGGAACGTTTTCAGATATAAAGCTAAAATTTGGCGCATTAAAATGCAAAAATACATAGTTGCGTACCAAGTTTCAGCTTATTAAATAAAACCATTCTATATTGACAATTCATATTCTCGGGAAAGATTTTCAGATATATAGCTAAAATTTGGTGCATTGTAACATGACATTCGCATTTGATCAATTTTATTTTAATTTTTTTTGTTAACTTGTTGGTTTTTTTAATTTTATTATAGGAAGGGGGGTCTAGCTGTTGTGGCGTTATATTTGTTAGTGGGGAATTCGGAAAATATGACGCAGCTGGACGAAGGGGGGGTCCAAAAAGGCGAAATTTGCGAGAAGTATTTTATGAATGGCACACATGAAAATTCACTCCCGCGGAATCCTTTTATGAGACAATTTGTTATGGAACCCTTCGTTCAGTTACACACCCAGATTTGATTTTTTTTGGTTGGGATGGTGTCGTATTACATATTACATGTTATGAACAAGATGCGTCCCTACCTTTTTGTTATAAAAACTTTAAATAAGATATAATTTTGCATTTATTCAAACAAAAGATCTCTCTAGTTCTCAATCCGGGTTAATGTAAGAATTTTAGCATAAACATCGCGAAACTCCTAAAGCATTTGAGTGGAACCCTACGGTTCCGCAGAACACAGGTTGAAGAACTCTAATTTAGAGCATAGACGAGGGTTTTAAATTTATATTCATTAATTATTTTCTGTGTAAATAAAAATGATTTTTCAAATATATTTTCGGTTTCGGGTAAAGGGTTGTTTCCTTTAATATCCCAAAGATTTTTAGCGAAATCTGTGACATCAACCGAATTTCACTTTTTTCAATTCTAAAAATTATTTGATCAAAAATCATTAGGCTTGAATTTTCAGACTAAATTTTATCAACTGCAATAACTTTTTAATTATTCATCGTAGATCTTTGACTCTTATAGACATTTTTGTTTATAATTGAATTTACTTGTGTATTTCAAAGGCTTGGGCAAAAATAGTGAAATATAGGTATGTTTCATTTAAAATTTGATCTCTTATACAGGCAAAAGTAAATCACCTACAAAAAAGTTACATGAAACAATGTTTATGGATCAATGCTCACAGCGTGCGCAGGCCAAGTTCGAACCAATTTAGATACCCCTGCAATTCGGAACCCAATTGAGATACAGAGCTGAAATTATATACATGTAATTATGTAATCCATCTTGAAGAGTGTACCAAATTTCAAAAATATAGCTTAAATGGATTCTGAGATATGGACCTGAGAATATAGTTAATTTTGGAACTCACTCACTCATTGACAGGTCATCAAAACCTATAGGGTATTTCCAATCATTCCAGCATCATGAAATTTCGCCTGTTAGTAGAGTTTGGGATACAACCAAAGAAAAAATTCCAAACCCAAACTTTCTATCTTTCAATCCTTTCAAAATGGGGGCAGGGTCAAAATGAAAATTCTAGCCCGTTGGACTAAACTCAACCAAATTTTGCACACTAGATTTCACTACTTTTTCGAACTTGGCCAGTTTTTTCACAGAATGTTAAATATACTATAAAAATCGTATGTCTTCGACCAATAATTTATAAGATATTAGACGGAAGATTTTAAATTTATATTCACGATTTTTTTTGGTGAAAATAAAAATAATTTTTCCAAAAATATTCCCTTTTTCTGGTAAAGGGTTATTCCCTTTAATACCCCCAAAAAATTAGCGAAATCCGTGACATCAACCGAATTCCACTTTCTATTCCCTTCTGATGGCGAGAGGCTTGCGTCGCAGAGCCTCTCTGATAAAACAGACCAAAAGAATTATAAAACGAATTTCTTCTCTCTATATAGTCATCTATTAAAATCTATAAAAATATCTTTGTAATTATGTATTTATTTTTCTATAAATATAAGAGATTCAGACCACAGGGGATACCCTTTGTGTTCAATGTGAACACCCTAACTAACCCCTGGTGGCTATGGCCATCTAGGGTAAATACACTAATTTAGGCCTTCCCCTTTTCTTCCCACTTCGCTCTCTAAAATATCCTTTAGCAATTCTCCTTGTCTCAAGAAATGGCTATCTATCTATTTAGTACTTAATTGGCCTATTCTTTTCTTCAGATTATTCGTTGTAATTGTGCTTGTTTATTATTTGTAATTTGTTGTAATTAAATTTCTATTGATGCCTGATGTTTGACCTAGCCACAACGACCTTCTAAACTTGCCCTCCAACATTGTTATGCAGATGACAGCACCCTACATAACGCCCCTGCATCGCATAAAAATCGTGCAGACATTGCCTCCTCAATTAATTTAGACTTAAAAACTGGGAATACCAAAACTTAGTTAACTTCAATTCAGTCAAAACTCAGTGTTGCCTCATTTCTAGGTGTGTCGATAGAAGCCCTCCAAACATATGATTCGATTCTAACTCACTGGAATATAGTGATAAAATTTCAATGCTAGGCGTCACTGTATAAGGCTCAAATTCGTCCTTGTCTCGAATATGGCTCTCATCTGTGGAAAGGGGCCTCCAAGCATTCTCTTGCCCCGCTGGATGCAATTCAGAAACGAGCAATTAAACTAATAGAAGACCCAGCTCTAACAAACCCACTCGACTCCCAGGCTCACCGAAGAACCGTTTCTGCCCTTTCCCTGTACTACAGATACTATCATTGTGTCTGTTCACTAGAGCTGAAATCAATTATCCCCCCTAGAGCCCTCTTTGCTAGCAAACTTGCGATTTTCGAAAAGCTCAGCACTCCTTCGCTCTCAAATTGGATAAAAGCCGAACAAACGCTTTCGCCAACTCCCCCGCAACTTATAACCTTCATAAAGATAATAGTAAATAAATACTATATGTAATAAACAATCAACATTACCGAATGTAGAAACAATTTTAAAATAAACTGCAACGGATCGTTGCTAAACTTTATCCAAATTCATTTGAAATATTAATATGTTTGTTCCTTTATTATTAATCAGATATCACTTGCAATTTGTAGTTCATATTGAAATTAATTCAAAAATAATTCTCATTTAAGAGTCGAGGAATAACCATTCTACATTGGATTGTTGACGTTTCGGTTTTTATTGGTAACCATTGCTGAAGACATAGAGGAATCGACTTAAAATCAAAAATAGTCATCGATTTTCATCTAATACTTGAGGAATAACAATTCTACATTAGGTTTTGACGTTTCGATTATTATTGGTAACCATTGCTGAAGACATGGAGGAATCGACTTAAAATCAAAAATAACGACCAATTCTTATCTAATACTAGAGGAATAACCTTATTGCATTCCATTTTTGATGTTTTGACTATTAATGGAAACCTCTACTGAAAATGTAGAAGAATCGACTTAAAATCAAAAAGACTAAATTCTTTTATGGCAAACAACTCAAGCTTGAGTTGTTTACCAAAAAAGAATTTAGTCTTTTTGATTTTAAGTCGATTCTTCTACATTTTCAGTAGAGGTTTCCATTAATAGTCAAAACATCAAAAATGGAATGCAATAAGGTTATTCCTCTAGTATTAGATAAGAATTGATCGTTATTTTTGATTTTAAGTCGATTCCTCCATGTCTTCAGCAATGGTTACCAATAATAATCGAAACGTCAAAAACCTAATGTAGAATTGTTATTCCTCAAGTATTAGATGAGAATCAATCGCTATTTTTGATTTTAAGTCGATTCCTCTATGTCTTCAGCAATGGTTACCAATAAAAACCGAAACGTCAAAAATCCAATATAGAATGATTATTCCTCAAGTACTAGATGAGAATCAATCGCTATTTTTGGTTTAAAGTCGATTTCTCTATGTCTTCAGCAATGGTTACTAATAAAAACCGAAACGTCAAAAATCCAATATAGAATGATTATTCCTCAAGTACTAGATGAGAATCAATCGCTATTTTTGGTTTAAAGTCGATTTCTCTATGTCTTCAGCAATGGTTACTAATAAAAACCGAAACGTCAAAAATCCAATATAGAATGATTATTCCTCAAGTACTAGATGAGAATCAATCGCTATTTTTGGTTTAAAGTCGATTTCTCTATGTCTTCAGCAATGGTTACTAATAAAAACCGAAACGTCAAAAATCCAATATAGAATGATTATTCCTCAAGTACTAGATGAGAATCAATCGCTATTTTTGGTTTAAAGTCGATTTCTCTATGTCTTCAGCAATAGTTACTAATAAAAACCGAAACGTCAAAAATCCAATATAGAATGATTATTCCTCAAGTACTAGATGAGAATCAATCGCTATTTTTGGTTTAAAGTCGATTTCTCTATGTCTTCAGCAATGGTTACTAATAAAAACCGAAACGTCAAAAATCCAATATAGAATGATTATTCCTCAAGTACTAGATGAGAATCAATCGCTATTTTTGGTTTAAAGTCGATTTCTCTATGTCTTCAGCAATGGTTACTAATAAAAACCGAAACGTCAAAAATCCAATATAGAATGATTATTCCTTAAGTACTAGATGAGAATCAATCGCTATTTTTGGTTTAAAATCGATTTCTCTGTCTTCAGCAAAGGTAACGGATAAGAAAACAACGCAGTTGCTATGGTTACTCATAAAAATTCCTCCCAAATTTTTTGCATTTCACAGAGAGAAGCCTATCCATTCTTACTTAAGCAAGGCTAAATGAGCTATATTAAAACTTTCAAATGAATAAATTTTAAAGAATTTAAAAAATTAAAAAGTACCATCTTACTCTAGAGTAAAGTACTTTAAAATATAATTTTACTAAAAACTTTATTTAACCTTTTTTGTGGTCCCCAAGGTACTTAATTAGGATATTAAATTTCATCAAAATTGGTTAAGTCATTTTCAAGATATTTAGAAAAAACTAAAAAAGTACTGAAATAAAGTACTAATGTTTGTGGGCCGATATGTACCAAAAACTAATCAGCGCTTCATTTTGTTAAACTAATGGTAGGTTTTCAATTTCATTTCAATCGGTGCAACGGTGTGGAAAAAATCGTGGGCCAAAAAAGCGATAACATACATACATACATACATCCATACATACATCCATACGCACGCACTAAATGAAAAAATCGCACTTTTTGGCCTCTCGACGAGATCCCATGTAATTTTTGGCAAAACCGTCACGTGCTAAAATTCAACCTAATTGAATACTACAATTTGTGACTTTAATTGAGTCCATGGGTTCCGTAGTCTTTACCTGAGGACCCTTTGAAGCCACGCTTGCCCCGAGAGCGATTACAATACTTTACCCATGCTTTGCATTGGATAAAGTAAAAATTTTCTGACAATACCTATTTGCATCGCCAGTGGTGAACGTTCATTGTCGGTTTTGAAACGTGTCAAAAATTATTTACGAAACTCACTAAGGGCCGGTTGTAAATGCTTTTTACCACTAACACAGGGTAGATGGTAAATGGAGGGACTGGGATGGCCAATCAGATGTCAGGCACTGTCAGTGGTAAAAAGCGCATTCACTTAGCGACATACAACCGGCCCTAACACAGACACATTTAACTAATTTATCAATAATGTTTATAGAAAACGATGTAATTCAGACTTTAGAATATGACTATATTATTGATAAATTCGCTAAACTTAAAGCGAGAAAAGTTCCACTTTAATTTAATTTTATATATAGTATGTAATGCAATAATAAATGTAATTTTGTTGTGCGATATTAAAACTATATTTTTCCATGGTTATTGAATATGTTTTAATTTATTTATTATTGTAATAAAAAAATGCTCTTTTTTGAACATATGTGCTTTCATTAAAACATCACTATTTTACAATCAGTAATGTAGGGGGCCTCAAATGTGATTGCGCCTGGGGCTTTCAAAATGCTTATCCGCCACTGCTTGTGCCTCGTAAGCAAGTAGAGAAATAAAATTTATTTATTTTATTATTTTATTTATTCTTCCTTAGTGTTCTCTTTCTTTTAATTTTTTTTTTCAAAAACATTTTCTTTTGTAATTATATTAACCAATTTATAGATCTACTAATGAAATAATAATAATATAAATAATTTCGAACTCGTTTTAAAAAAATTTCTCTATCTTCTATTGCACTCCCTAGTGGACAATTTTAGTACTTAATAGACATCTCGTACTGATCTGGTATTCTAGTCATTTCTTGACAGTTTCAACATTTTTTTTCAACTAAATATTATTCTTTCAAAAATTATTTAAATAGTAAGTAATTTTTATGACATAACTAATTAATTTACACTTTTTTCTATGTTGCTATTATTAGAATTCAATTTAATTTCAGCTTCTCAACACTTAAAATATTGGGAAAAATATGATTCATTCAATGAGTAAATTTTTAAGCCACTGGTACTTTAGATTTCTAATGGTAACAGAGCTTTATATGGTTGAACAATGGGAGAGAGCTCTGATATGTATCCTTAAAAAATAAACTAAGTATCATTTATTATAATCTAAAATATTTTGAATCAAATTCTTGTCTTAACTTTGCTTGACAGGTTGACGATTTTGCTTATATGTCACTTCATGGTGCAGTCAGAAAATTATTTAAATTATCTATTAAATACATTATGTTTTCAGAACTTATTCAGCGAAGCGAGTTTTAACTGAACTCGTTTAAGTTAGAGCTTTGTTTAGGCTCGGGGCTCTGGTGATACCTATATGAAAACTGTTTTTATATCACGCATGATATATATATATAGAAAATTAATTAATTTTTTTTAATAGATACACGACGTTTCAGCTTCTATTTTTTAAATATTGATGCAACGGAAATCAATATTTGTCGTATGTTTTATCGTATGATTTGCAATTTAATGAATCTAATTTCTTATTATTTTAGAAGTACCACTAGCTGCAAGGCTCGCCTTCGGCGGCCCTCTTGCTAGCCGGGGCTCGCCCCCCTGGTCCCCCACCACCCCAATGTACAAACAAAACCTTAATTATATATATATATATATAGATAATTTCATTTAAATTAGTAACCATGACGACCCCTGTACCCCCACTTCTCGAACCTCGCCCCCCCGAAACACACCCAGCACCCCCACCCACACCACCACCCCAATGTACAGACAAAACCTTAATTTTATATATCATCGCCTTAGGGCCTGTCATCTGATTGGCCATCCCAGTCCCTCCATTTGTTAGTTGTAAAAATCATTTACTTTGCGACATACAACCGCCCCTTAGAGTGTAAGTCCGATAACTCATAACAAGGAAATTTTACAGGACAGAGAAAAAACAAACAAAACTAATATTGTTGTTATGGAAAAAAAAATATTTTTAACATTTTTTTTCTACAACTTTCGATCGTAATTTTAAGTAGCAGTTTTACTTGGACGATGTAGCATCTCTTTTTCTTTCGAACGGTATTAATATCTCATATTTGATAAAAAATGGAGTTAGCAGCTTTACACTCTAAGGGCCGGATGTATGTCGCAAAGTAAATGCTTTTTACCACTAACCAAAGGGCAGATGGTCTGGGGGGGGGGCGGAGGATGGGATAGCCAATCAGATGACAGGAACTTTCAGTTACCCTTGGTTAGTGCTAAAAAGCATTTACTTTGCGACATACAACCGGCCCTAAGTCGACGATATATAGATTTCAATTAAATAACCATGACGACTGTTTTTGTTAGGGGACCGACATAGGTACATACATACAGAGACAGGCACAAATGCGCTTTAGTAGTATAGGAGTAGACACACACAGTCGATTTTCATTCGAGCGATAGTTTAGTTGATGGACATAAATATATTAATTTTAATGTAGGTGCAAACACAACACATCTGCAGATCAACTCGATTGTTTAATCAAAAGCAATCGATGAGCACATATGATAAAAAAATCGAGCTTAGTTATAAATTGATAATGCATCACGATTTCAAACCAATCAAACTAAATTGTTGGGTCGACTGGAAATCGACTGTGTGTGTCTAGCCTTAGAGATGGTATGAAACATTCTCCAGCGATATGATGAAAATTTGGAGGAATTGTCTTCTTTCTACTAGTTTAAATTAGATCAATTTTTCTAGAAATACTAAAATAATGTTTGAACAATATAATTTACAGATTTTTTAAAATCCTTTAGTTTAAATTAGTAGAAATACAATTTTCTCAATTGATGACCTATTAATCTAGACATTTATTTGCTGGTTAACCCGAAAATTATGTTTATTGAAACATTATTAAGTTATGTCCCTTCTCCCCTTATCTCCAGATCTGCAGATGCCCATGTATCCCATTATCATCATCGAGTTTACGTCCTAAGATTGGCTTCACTCCCATATCTTACATTATCTGGGTAAAATACTTAAATCTGGATATTTTCCCCTTTTTTTAACACTTGGCCCTTCAAAATATCCCTTAGCATCCTCCATATCTTAAGGGGTGTCCTACCATTTGAGCTCTTCTTTTTCATATTCTTGCAGTGTTCTCTTTAATTTTTTTTAAGAATTTCCTATTAAGAAATTCAATCAACCCATTTAATTAATCTTCAACTATTATTATCATTTCCTTCCATAATTTGTATTAATTTGAAAGTTTATAATAGGAAAATAAGGACAAGTTTTTATGTGTGACTTTTTTATTTATTCGTCGACTTTGACGACTTCTTCAGGACTTCAAATAGTCATGACACACATTTTAAATTTTTATTTGAGATTTCTTTATGTAAGGATCAAAAGAAAAAATATTCTATTCTGTTTTTAAAAAAGTGTTGCATCATTCTATTTATGTTGTTTCTTTTTTATATCTAATGTAATTGTTAATATAAAAAGAAAAGAAAGAACAATTGTTTATGTGAATGTGCCAAATATTTTATGAAATTTGTGTTTCTGATGGTCTTCAATGGTAACGAAGATAACAAGAAAATTTAGACGAATGTGTGGCATGACTATTTGAAGCCCTGAAGAAGTCGGCAAAGTCGACGAAACGTTGACTGATAAATAAAAAAGTCACACATAAAAACATGGCCTTATTTCCCCATTATAAACTTTTAAATTAATCTTTAACATTTCGAAGTCCTCCATTCTCTTTCTCACTGCCTTTACAAACCTCCAGCACATCCGACCTGCCAATGCCATACATACTTATATCTTCAGCAATATCTTTCATTTTCTAAGCTTGAGTAAGAGCATTATAATTTTTATTTTGAATTAAATCCCATTTTAGCTTGAAAAATTGTTTAATTTTTTACTTATTCCCTTCCCTATGTGTCTATGGTGAGGAAATCTTGAAAACTAATTTGAAAAGATTTTCTTGCCGAAACTAGCAGAGTTGTCAATTTTCAAGAGGACACCCTCATTGATTTCCTCTTTAAAATCTTACAAACAATAAATCAAAGCCAACTTAAAATTTATACTAATTAGTACAAACCAACCTGTTTTAACATCGTCAACAATTATTAATTTGTTTTTATTGGCTAATATAAGCAAATCAACCGACATACTTGAATTAATTCTTTTTTAAATTTTCTGTTAACATCTTTTACCCGAAAATATCAAAAAAATGTATGTCCCTTTGCTTATAATATTAGATAATATAAATAAACAAATCATTTTAATAAATTTTTTTATCAAGTTGGTCATTTCTTATTGACTCAACACAATTTTAATTCACTTTTGACCTCAATATCTCAGATTTTAATTAAATTTGGTACATCAGGGCCCTCAACATAGACTAAGAAAAATACCAAATTTTATCCTTATATAATTATATCAACCCGTTTTAGAAAATATGACTACTTTAATTTCCTCAAAAAGTGCCCAAATCGCATGATCATATATTTTCAAATTGCGATTCCAGCTCTCCTAATGAAGTTAGAGAGACGGTAGAAAGGCAGTAGTAATTTAATATGAATAAAAAATTTAAATTTGGAATCAAAATTTTGAATTTGAATTTTTCAAAAAAATTATAAATCAACCCTTATGTTTTTAAACTGATAGTGTAAGTTTAAACATGGGATCATAATAGGAAAGCTATATTCATAATCAAACCTACACAGGTTTTAATAATTAAATTTGTTAGAACTTGAAAAAAAATTATTCACCCCTTTCAGGACGTTTATTTATTTGTTTACGTAATTTGATGGAAACTTATAGGTCATTCAGAGATAAATTTACTGACATTAAATTGTTTTTCCAAATTTGCAGAGCTTATAATAATAAAACTTGAGCAAGATGCGATTGTGTTTTTCCAAATTTGCAGAGCTTATAATAATATAACTTGAGCAAGATACGAGGTAGGTTTCACAAAAAAAGAAATAAAACAAAATTGAGTTTTGAATTCGATATATTTCGGGGGTGAGCCCATCATCAGGAGTCTCAAAACTCAATTTTGTTTTATTTCTTTTTTTGTGAAACCTACCTCGCATCTTGCTCAAGTTTTATTTTTATATTAAAATGTTTCACCTAGAACCAACACCTATCTCCTTAAAAGTTATTGCAGAGCTTAGGCCGAAAACTGTGTCCTGGTAGGATCTAGTACGTCTCCACCATATGAAAATAAAACCTCATTATAAAGAATTAAATTGATTTTCTATATACATTATCATAACTTGAGATCTTTAATCTAATTACCAAAGTCGCAACATAAAATATGTAATTTTTTCAAATTAGAGAATACTTGCTTTAAATCACTTTTTTTTCTTTTTCAAATCGAATCAATTTTCTCTGAAATGATTTGTTTCTTATTGTGCCTGATTTTAGTTAAATTAATTTCATTCCTCTTATAAAAAAAATGATTCCAGAATGAATGCATCATTAAATACTATATTTCCTTAATTAATTTTCAGCATTTACTTTTATCGTGCTCTTCATAATCTTATCATATTTCAATTATGCAGTTCTCCTCTCTGCTACGTCATCTCTCGTCAAATATACATCTATTTCTTAAAAAACATAAACAAATATTATTTTTGTAAAACATTCCATATAAGGATAGGAGTTGCGAAAAATAATAAAGAAAAGAACTTAAGCCAACTAATAAAAATATATATTTCTATTTAATATTTTATAACATTCCTTTGAAGATACTAAAATTATGTTATTTAATAATGTGATAATTGACAAGTATTTTACCTACATTGTAATGAAGCTGTACGTTTTGAAATAAAATTTTAAAAATTACGGCTCGAATTATTTATTGAATATTAAAATTTAATTTTTAAAAACAGGGGGTAACATCATACAAACTTATTTTCAACTTATGTATGTATATATATACATATATATAAATATAAATTTACTACAATGCCCATCTGTCTGATTTTTTGTGGAATCGAAATAGATGAATTTTGTTCAGATTTTCAATAATAAATTTTATTTAGAATGTTTAATGTTAACTAGATGAAAGATGAAAGTTTTAACTTTCGCGTTCGTAAGTCTAACGTATATACACATATATATATATATATATATATGTATATATATAAATGATAAAATAATGTCAAGAGAGTATTAAGGCTATAAATATTTATAGAATATTATTTATTTGGTTTATTAACTTTCAAGACTAGTAAACCAATCTAACAGTTGTCTTCAAAGTAATGAGATTAACAACAATATCATGTTAACAATTAATGAATAAGGCAAATCCCACCCAGAACAATTCTTAGAGAATAATATATTTTATTTATAATATAACTAATCTTCAGTCAGCACCTCTTTGGTACTTGAAAGGCATAGATTCAATTTTCTATATAATTAAGTGATGTTCAAGATCTGGACTGATGTTCTAAATCACGAACTCGAATTCTTTGTTTATAATGATATTCTTTAAGGTAACATTTGAGTGTCTTTGGCAATTGCAATTTGTTAATTGAATCGTAATTTGATCGATTGCATATTACAGCTCTACATAAATGTTGTAAAGGAAATGTAAAATTTCGATGTAAAGGTATCGTCAACATTGGTTCAAAAAACATGCAACATGATGGATCTTTATAATGTTCTATTAGTCCACAAACTGTAGGTGAAGCAAACACGCCGGGATCATGAGAATCGAAACTGAAATTATGATTCCACTGCTCAATTCTTGCATGAAGTGATCTTCCATATTTGCGAAAACTTACTGAAAATAAATATTCTTCTTGTGCAGAATCCCGCAAAAGAAATGTACCTTCGGGTCGACCCTCCAAAAGTCGTTCTGCTTCATAACGATCCATTTTTCCCCAATAAAATGAACAAGAAGTGATTTGAAGTAAATCAGGTACTAGACAGTGGATATAATCAACCTGAGTATGAGCCCCATTTGGTCCATTCGCAGTTAAGCTCGCGTCTAGTTGGGAGAGAGCTGAAAGCGCAGCTGTAGCTGAATGTATTCCAAGATGAGTTTGGAATAATGCTGTTAAATTATCAAGGGTTAAGTCCGGTGGACATAAAAGTTGAATATGTTGTTGACCTGGAAGAAATCCTGGGGGAGGATCGACACCTTCTGCAATTTCACGAGCTCTTTCTTGTCGAGCCCGCTCATCACAATCTTCCGTTGGGTAATCGTCTGGATTAAAACGAGACATGTCAATCATTTGCTCAGCTAGAGTTGGAGCGGCTTGTTGAATAACAACAATCTGTTGTTGCTGTTGATGTTGATGAGATGGAATTTCATCAACGGATTCCGCTTCCGCTGAGGTTGAGGGTCCAGAATGAATAGAATCAAATACAATCCCTGCGCCCAAATGATGCTCTTCAGTACGTCGATAACCAGTGCAAACACAAGAGTCACAACTAATGTTTGACTCAGGAATATCGGTTTCCGAAACCGAACTACTGCAAGCACCATTACTTTTTAATCGAGCACAATTGAATTTTAATACCCAATTATTCTTTTTTTTCTTGGTACCTGTATCTTTAGGAGATCGCACTGTTTTTGTTCGTGGACGTTTCCCACTAACAATGGAAAGGGTTTTAGAAGAAGAAGATGCTCTACGTGATGCTTTTGCTTCATCTGTCACATCATCAGCAGACTTGGAACAGGTGCAATTTGCAGGTTCCGCTCCAGAAACAACATTCCCATTTTCCTCTTGAAGTTTTAAACTCTCCGCCCCGTTTGAATAAATATTTTCAAAATGTTTATCCACACCGTTGCCATTGTTCTCACACGATGAAGAGGATGAGTCATTTTGGTCTGACATTTCCAATTTATTAATCATTCCTACCGTATTGTCTATATGATGATTACTTTTTAGATTTAAATTTTTTTGTTTATTTTCCATTGAACCATAGAATCTTTTTAAATCACTAAACTTATGGCCCATACTATCCCTTATTTTTATAAAGGATAAACGTTTCTTTAAGTTGTATCATTGTCAAAAAAAATATTTCAACTTCCATCTGAAGACAAAGTATTAATTAAATCAGAAAAATATGGAATAAACTATTATAAAATGATAAGATGAATTACCATAATTTAACAGGAAAGTTAATGAATATGCCTGCCATTTTCGACGTAGTAGAAAGTCCTTTGTTGCTTTCACTAAATTATTTATTGAATAAATCACACGAAATAAGAGAAGGTTTCATCAAGTAGGAAAGATCCAGCCATATTTTGCTAACATTTTTGATTAAAAAGACTAATTAGAATATGATGATTTCAGCCAAAATGTTATAATTTAATTGCCCTTTAACAAGATGGGACAGGTTCATTTGCTGGTGATGACGTTTAGGGTGTGTTCCTTTCGCGACTTGACTCTTGAATTAATTACAATGGCGTCATATTTAAAAATAAATTGGGGGGAAAAAATATTTAAGCGCAATACAAAATATTAGCTATTCTATATTAAATCAATCAATAAGTTACTATATATAATTATCTATAAAATTTTATCCGAACGTATTATCTAATATTTTATTTCTATATCTAAATAATTTTGTATTTTGCAAAAATTAAAAAAACGCGTTATTTTTTCCAATTTTAATCAATTTAATTTAAATAAATACTTAACGTAACGTAAATGATTATTTTTCTAAATTTTATTAAAAAAAATATTATTTATTAATATATAATTATTTGTATTTATCAATTATTTTTTAATTTACGATTAATATTACAAATTACTTTTTTTTGTAAATTATACTTTATAATACTTTGAATAGTACTTGCCTAATTAACTAGTTAAATTTAATAAATAACATTTGTCTGAAAAATATAATTTAACACTTGTTTTATTTTAATAATAGTAACTAGTTCAAATGTTATATATGTATATATATTTAGAAATAGTATTTTTATAGATCCGAGATGTTACATCATCTAAACTATATAAATGTATGCTAACTTTTCTCTAACTTAAAAATACATTTATATTTAAGCGATGGGTGTCCCGGCTGGAGATCCTGAAAAAGGCAAAAAGGTATTAAATTGAAATATATTGATCAAAGCTACTTTCCCCTAATGCAAAAACGATGAACCTTTTACTTTTTTATTTAATCTAATTTAATTTTAATAAAAAATTTCGATATAAAAAGAGCGAAATCTTATATAAAAAAATTTATATAATCAGTATAGGATTTCAAAATTAATATCATAGGGAAATCTTTTTATATTAAAATTAAAATTAATTTTTTTTATATACATTTTAAACACTTTTTCCAAAAATATCCTTTCATTATAAAATATCAATTTATGTAAAAAGTGATTAAATATCATTACATTTTTTTGATACAGTTAAAAACCAAATTTAGTGCATCTATTTATAATTTTTCATGAAATTAATCTTGATTAGGATATAAGATTTATTAATTTTTTGCATCCTTTTCTATATTTCTGGTTTATTTATTATAGTATTAACAGGTTCTTAATATATTTTTCTTTTCATCTTTTGCTAAAGTATTTGGAGTGAAAAATTGATTTCATAAATAATAAATTAATTGTTCCTTTAATTTTTTCTTTTATGAACATTTATAGCAGGAACAATAGCAATATATAATTGAAGATTATACCTCAATTTTCAAAAATATTGGAAGAAAAAAAATGTATGAAATTTTACTAAAAATCCTTTGTACAGAAATTTATTTTGTATCTAGAAGTTATAAAATATTTTTTCAATAAAAATGGTATTATATAATAATTTATGAATCTTTTAGATTTTTATTCAAAGATGCGCTCAATGCCATACAGTAGAAGCCGGAGGTAAACACAAAACTGGACCTAATCTTCATGGAATAATTGGTCGTAAGACTGGACAAGGAGCTGGATTCGTGTATACTGATGCAAATAAAAAGAAAGGTAAATTGATTATATCAAAATTTATTAATTATATGATGAACTTAAATCACAAATGATTCTATATAATTAAAAAAAAAATTTAATTTAAAGGTTGTTTAAGTATTACGTAAGCACATTTTCCTTTATTTTGAATCCCTTCTCCCTCTATAGACTTAAAATGTTGGCTTTTTTATACAAAATTAACTTTTAAGTTTAGATTAATTATGCTTCTTTTTGTTAAAATAAATAAGAATGACGATTTAAACATTTTTAAAATTCTATTTTACTTTAAATATATTTATTTGTTTGAGACTACAGTTTCAAAGATTTGGTCTTCATCGTCAGTTTCTTTTAATTATAAATATTGTTTTTCATGGAGTCAATAACCGTATGGATATTGAAAATTTTCCATCTTTACTTAGCTAGGAGTCAGTTAAAATTTTAACTAAAAAAAGATCGAAAATTTTCAATATCCATACTGGCAGCTGTACACCCATGAAAAACAATATTTATAATTAAAAAAAGACTGATGATGGTGCCAAGACAGAGTCTTTCGAAACTAATAGTCTCAAACAAATAAATAATATAGGTATATATACAGATATATAATTTCAATATATATATATGTGTGTATGTTTATTTGCATCAAGCAGAGAGGACAACCTCTTTGTTTCTCTTTGTGAATCAACAACTCTGCTACTCTCGGCAAAACAAAAACTTTTCAATGAAAGTATATTAAAATTTTGTAAAAATTCAATTAAGACACTGATATATTTTGTTTGATTGGGATGAATATATCCGTAATTTCTTAATATATTAAAATGCAAATAAACCAAAAAAAAGAACAAAATTAGAACTTTTATTTAACATCATCCCGAACATATACATTGCTTATAAATACTTGACCAACCCTTTACCCAAATTTCATTTAAGAAAAGTATTAATGAAATGAAAAAATTAAGGATCATATTTCTAATTATACTTGTCTATTTTTTAGGAATCACATGGAATAAAGATACATTGTTTGAATATTTAGAAAATCCTAAAAAATATATCCCTGGAACCAAAATGGTATTCGCGGGCTTGAAAAAAGCTGATGAACGTGGTCACCTAATAGCATATATTGAACAAGCTACAAAATAAAGCAAAATAAATTAAACTAGGTAGTTGGTGATTATATTTATTAGTTTTTTGTAAAAATCAATTTCATAACCCGTAAAATCATAAACATAAAGGTTCATATAAAATTACAAAAGATATTTATTTATTTATTTATAATTATAAAATAAAACTATTCATATTTAATCTGTATTATTGTTTAATTTTTGTTTTAATTCCACATTTTGCTCAAGGTCTTTTGGTTTTATATGTTGTTGTACAATGCATCCTCCAACTGGACATCTAAAAACCACAACATTAATGTTAATACAATTTATAATCAAATAAAAATATATTTATTTTAAAATAGTTACTTCAATTTTTTATTATGTGCCAATAAATGCATAATATTTGTATATTCATAAATATGTCCACACTTTCTGTTTGTATAAGGATTTGTCATTTTCTTCTTAGAAATTGGACATAAAATATTCATATTATCTTGCATTAAAACTAATTCTGAATCTTGGTCCTGATAATCTTCCATTTCTTTTTCTGTTTCTATAGTAAACAAAAGAAATTAATTTTACTTAGAGAAAGTGGTGTAGGTTTTAGGTGAAACATGATATTAATTAATAAAGTAAAGGGTGTGTAGTTTCACAGTGAATGAAATAAAACTCAAAGAGGTTTATTTCATTCACTGTGAGAACTACACACCCTTTACTTTATTAATTAAAAGAAATTAAATAGAAACTCAAAATTAATGTTACAAATTGTAATTTAGTGGACAAATTAAAAAAAAAAAGTTAACCACCCAAGTGCGAGTCGGGCACATTCCAAGGGACCTAATGTATATAATTTAATTGATGATAATTAACAGATTCTTGTTTATACCTAGTTTAAAAGGTTTTAGTTGAGTTTTTTTAAGTGTTACTCTCGGTAGAAAACCGAATTTATATGATTATTATTATTTAATATTTGAACAAGATGATTTTTACAAGAATTTTGTTTTCCAATTCATTTTTACCACCAGGAGCGACTGTACATCTGCTCTTTATAAGAGGCACTTTTAAAAAGAAAAACGTAAAATCAAATTTGTTATTTTTTGTTGTTAATAATGAGAAAATAAGAGAATTTATTGAATTTTTCAATTTCCATTTTAATAATTAATTTAAAGTGAGCTAGTACAAAAATGACTTAAAAGCAATCACTTTTGAGCTTTCTCACACGGTCATTTAAAATCAAAATAAACTTAAAAAAATTAAAACCAATTCTACTTGGAAAGATCTTTACAGGGATACCTCACACTCTATGATAAAAAAATATTTTTTATTTTTGACCGTAAATAAAATTCGACACACAAAATAATAATTGAATTAAAATTTTAATTTGATTTTTGATTTCTAGGAAAATGATTACATATAGCTTGTAAATTTCAAGTTTTTATCCTATTTTGTTTACGAGCTACAATGCTCTAACAGTTACTGTGGCAACACTAATAGGGTTCCGTTTTCCTTATTACATGAATATAAATAATTATTGGGCAAAACCTGATTAAAAAAAATATTTACAATACGATAAACATTTTATCTAAAATATAAGAAGACTCGAGTTTGCTTTCGTTTTTTTCTCAAAACCTTCGACTTATAATCTAGACCAGTGGTTCCCAACCTTTTGTGGCCCATCTCCCCTTTCTGGAGGTTGACTAACACCTATCGCCCCCTTTTCATTTTCATTGAATGCCTAATTTTAATTTGAAGTAAAGTGTAAATAATAAAGCAGTTTTGTACATTTTTTACAGATTTTTTTTAAGAACAAAGAAGTGAAAGAATTAACTAAGATCAATGACGTTCATCTTGTTTCCTTGAAGCCTTATATTGACTTCGTTCATTTTTTCAAAACTATCTGTAAGGTATGCAAGTTCCAACTTGCGTTGATTCAAATTCTCACTTAAAGCAGGATCAGACGTGTCGAGAAACTCAGTAACCGTATCAATTTGTTCAGTGATAAATCTCACATAAGCTAATAAAATTGCTTTGTTATCAATCACAATTGGTTCATCAATCTGCAATCCAAATTTACTTTTTTTCAACAAATTGGGGAGTTTGGATTCAACGTCCGTGGTCATTCGCCAATTCGCCCGGAAACAGTATTGTTGCTCGAAGGAACCGATTGACTTATCTTATTACTAGGGTTCTCGCCTACCATGATTTCAACAATTTTTTTGGTAGCCGGTAAAACAAGAGTTTTGCCAATTGTGTGACGTGTACAGTACTATTTTAATACCCCCCCCCTTTGAATATTCATCGCCATCGCTCCCTACTTATTTATTGCCCCCCTGATAACCCAAATCGCCCCCAGGTTGGGAACCACTGATCTAGACAATACGGAATTTAACTAAAAGAAAAATTAGCTTTTTTTTTTATTTACCAGAATTTTTTAACTCTTCAACTTGCTGATTAAATTTTATTATCATTTCATGTTCATTTCCCATTGTTTTTTCTTTTTCGTTTAATAATTCTTCATACCGCTATATAAATTGTACAGTATTAAAAACAAATATATAAGATAAATATATAAATACTTTACCTTATCTAAACTATTTATATCATCAAATTTTTCGTTCAAAATTTGAGTAACAACCTGTTTTTGTGATTCATTTGAATTATCAACATGTGCAAGTTTTATAACACAATTTTTCAAACCGTCTTCAAATACATTTTTATCCACTTCTTTAAGATTATTATAATTTTCTTTCAAATTTGATACATATAAATCAAATAAATTTGTTAATATATTATCTCTTTCAACAAGTTGATTTGAGAAAGAGAATTTATCCATTTTAAATAGAATAATAAACTATTAATCCAGAATGACCAGGGGATGTTTCTATAAAAAAATCAAAATACACATTGTTTTATTCAAATTTTAACAGTAATCATTATTTATTTATTAAAATAATCTAATATTAATAAAAAAAAAAAGAGTATCACTTTTTTTTATTTATTCGGGACTTATAATCGATTTTAAGAATTTAACATTAATGTTAATAGTTCATTTTGGTGAAAATGGAAATTAACATTAGTTCTGTAACCGGAGTTAAGCCCAGTGCCGTAAATAGGCAGGTGCAACATGATCCAGGTCGAGGGGTGAACCGCGACCTAAAATCGTGTACACCTACTTCCACTTCCACTTTCATTTCCAAGTAGATGACAATAGATTATCTAATGAATTCCAAAGTAATTCCAAATAATTCCAAAGACGGTGTACACCCAATTCCAATCGCGGTTCACCACTCGGTCCAGGCTGTCTAAAGGGCCCTGAAAATTTATTCGAAATAAAATAAACGTATAACAAAAATGACAAAAAAGTTAAATTGCAGAATACTAAATATTATTTAATAATGAAATTAAGTTCTTACAGAAAAATTGATTGTTTTTTTATTATTTATTTATTAATATTTATTTTTAAAAATAGGTGCCCTAAATTTAACCCCAAGCACAGGGACGTTCATAGGCTAAATACGGCACTGGTTAAGCCAAACAATTTAATTACAAACTTCAATAATCAAATCGAGGATTAGGATTAGGGGCTAAGAATATCGTCTTAAGGGGTTTAGAGCAGGCATGTTTATGTGGAACTTAGTCCATAATAAGCAAGCTAAGTGCGAGTCAGATCGCATACCGAGGATTCCGTATCTGATAACATCCAAAATATTTGAGATATCAAATTTGTAGTTATTTTTCGTTGATAAGGACGGAATAAGTGAATTTGTGGATTTTTTTCATAATTTTTAATTAAGCCATTTCTAAACAAGAAATTTTAATTTTAGTACTTGATTGAAACTGAGCTGGTACAAAAATGAAAAAGATCACCCCTCTCTCACATCGTCATTTTAAATCAAAATAAATTTCAAAAAACTAAACGTAATTCTACTTAAAGAGATCTTTTCAGGGATCCCTCAACTCTATAATAAAAAATATACCTTATTTTTAACCCCACCTCCCAAATATGGTATAATCATACAAATAAAAATATTAGAAGTGTTTTCCAGGCGGGAATAAAATTTAGGGAGAGAACACTAATCTACAATCTATACCAAAACCAGATGGCAATAATAAATATTGGAGATGAGCAAAGAGAAGCCAAAATAAAAAAAGGTGTAAGACAAGGATGTGTGCTGTCACCCATGATTTTCAACTTATACATAGAAGAAGCGATTAAAGAATTCAAAGACAAAATTACAGGTATCGAAATGGCACCGAACTTGGCCCTTTTTTTACATTTATGTTTTTGGTTAGATATCATTAATTTTTAAAAAGTTTTATTCTTTAATTTATCTAAATAATTACATTTAAACATTTATATTAATTAATTAAGTACGTTTGCAGGTATTTGGACAGGAAGGTGTAAATCAAAAAATCGTCAGTGATTTTTGCGAAGTTTTGCCAGATTTATCTGGCTTCATCAGGCTTCTCAATGAATAAGAATAATATTAATATATAACATATAAATTATTTATTTAAGTAAATACTATAATTAATCTTGTCATATGAATCATTCTTTTTTATATAAATTGATCATTGTTCGGAACAAAAAAGAGACATAATTACAATTGATTTTATTCCTAAATATGTGCCCATCTGTTATATATTAATATTAATCTTATTCATTGAGAAGCCTGATGAAGCCAGAATAAAGCTGGCAAAAGGTCGCAAAAATCAATGACACATTTTTGATTTACACCTTCCTATCCAAACATAGGGCGCCCGAAAGTGGGGGGGCACTTGCCCCCTTGGATTGATTGATTTAAAAAAGTTTTTTAGACAAAAATAGACAAAAAATTTATTAAAGTAAAGAGAAAATAAAGAGAAAGTAACTAAGCTGATACTGATCTCGTTTTACTGGGTAATTATTTTTATATTTTCTATATTAATTATTTTATGTATCACTGTATGTTGTGAGCCAAATGTTGTTTCGAACATAAGTATCTTTATTATTTATATTTTTTATGGCGAATATGTTAAAGGACGTTAGTTCATTGTTTAAGAGTAGTCTATCGTTATCCAGGTACAGTGTAAACTTGTCAAAATGTTGATGTTTACATTGGAAAATAGTCAAATAATGTTACTTTTATTTTAAATCACTTTCGTTCAGCACATTACGTCGTGTAAAAACATGGGTTAGATCTACAATGTCAGATGAACGTCTGTCTGGGTTGTGTATATTAAACGTACACAGAGACAAAGTGAACTGCAACAAAAAAGACTTTATGGACAAAATCGTAGATGTGTTTGGTAGCGATAACAGACGACTCCAGTTCTTGTTTAAAGAATAAATATTATTTTAAATTTATGTTGTAATATTTTTTGTTTTATAGATATATTGCGTTAATAAAAAATTTGTTGCTACAGTATGCCCTTCATTACTACAGTGTCCTGTCCGTTCGTTCACCATAGAAATACGCTACAGTAAATTAAAACTAGGTTAAAACATTACTAAAAATATTTTGCCACCCCTAGAAAATTTTCTACGGGCGCCCAAGTGTCCAAATATCTGCAAACGTACCCAATTAATTAAATAATATGGATGCTATGGACTTTAATAATTTATATTAATAATTATTAAATATTTCTCATAAAATATCTGTTAAAAACCGGAGTGGTTTTTCATAAATTTCACACCTTCATTTCGGACCCCGAAGAAGGGAAAGTTTCGGTTTTTCAATTTTCTCCTTTATTAATGTGCCAAGCTTTACCAGTAAGCCAAATTTCAGCATTCTATCTTGATTGTATTTACACTATGTGTTAATTAAGCCTATAATAAATTTCACCCATTCATTTTACGTCCTGAAAATGGGAAAGTTTCACTTTTTCCTTTAACTCTACCAGTATGCCAAATTTCAGCATTCTAGGATTAGCAGAAGTACTTTAGGTTTTTGATGTCAGTCAGTGTTAAAAATGGCACTTTTCAGAGGTTAATAACTCAATAACTATAATATCTTTATTCATGAAATTTGGGATTCCATGTGATCCAGTGGGCCTTATTAGACATGCAAAATTTCAAGAGTGTAGATCTAATAGTTTTTGAATTATGGGTGGGTCGAAAGTAGCTCGAAATGGTTCGTGTAAATATATATATATATATATATAAACATGTTGTATGTATGTACAATAACAACACATACATACCCTGCGTCGCCCGTAGAGAGATGGTGCGTATTTACGTTACCAGGTTTTGATGCTAGGTATTTCTTGCAAATATACCAACCAGGTACCGACCCGATATATTTGCAAGACTTGAAAGTATTTTTCCATTAGTTTCTTATAATTGACTTTTCTGTACAAAAAAAATATTAAAACTGTTGGTAATTTTTTTTAGACATTCTTAATTTATACATAATATTGTGAACCTACCTAGCGTTTTATACTGCAAAAACAAAATTATATCTTATATTCATACACATAAGGTTCAGATTGTGCTTATACGTGAAATAAAATACTTTCAAAGTATTTTACGTCTTGATTGGAATATTTTGAATCTTATCTGTATAACAACAAGGTTTAAACTTGCAAGGAAGCAAGTATTCGACTCGTGGCGTTGGACAGAAAATACTTTGAAAGTATTTTGATACCTGGTTTCTGCACCTGGTATGAGAAGGTGGACGTACTTTTAAGCCCTGGTATGCGATTTAGCAAGTAGGTATAACCCATCCCTAGTCGCCCGTTTTTTCGAATTTGGCTGACACTGCCGTGTGTCTAGATTTGTTTTAAATTATAGCTATTATTCAAACAATTAATATAATAATTTGAAAACTAACCTTAAAAAATAAAAAAAAAAATAAATAAATATAGGAAATATACCTATAAGTGTGCAGAGAAATTCGACGGAATTTGTTTTTTAGGAATCCAGGTAAAGTGGTAAAATTTAAATGTTTCAATATGTATTTGTTTATTGTAGTCTTTTTAGTTTCTGTGATTCCTTCTTTCAAGATTAGAAACTGTTTAAATTCTGTTTAGACATGCGCACTAGAGATGACTAAGTTGGGTTATAGACGCGAGTGTCAAAAAGTTGCATCTATTATGGTCACGTGACATTTATCCCAACCTCTATGACAACTTGAAAATTATCCATAGAAAATTTATCACCTTCGTTTTTATTCAAATATTTATGTCTATTTTCGAAGATTGTGTATATTAAACAAAAATCGTAATTTTACATTTGTTAAATAATGTATCCTACATTTTCTAAATTAAAACATTTTGACGCTTATCCAAAAACCTTAGAAGATTTTCGGATTAAAACATTTGGTGGAGCCGCAAGTAATGACATTTTTTATATTAAAAGTTTTTACTTTAAATAAAATAACTATTCATTTTTTTTTAGTAACAATAACAAGCGCTACAATTATGATCTTGCTTTTTCTAATGGAATTAAATGAATTCTTAAAAACAGAAATATCTGAACAAATATTTGTAGATACATCAAGAGGATCGAAACTCAAAATAAATTTGGATCTCATAATTCCTTCGATTTCATGTGATTGTATGTATATTTAATTATTTTATTGATTTATTTAAATTTACTAGGTTTGATTTAAGGAGACATCGTGGTTACGACGATGTATCCGGTGCTAAGAACCCAGGCCTCCATATAGATATTGTAGAGGGGAGAGGGGATTCTTAAGAGAAAGCGGGAACTAAAGGGGAGAGATAGATAGTTTGATTACCTGGTCAGGGCTTATTACCCCTCTTCATGTTAACATAAAAAGATTACAAAAAATAATAATAATAATAACTATTATATAAAGCAGTGTTTTTCAACCTTTTTCATGTCGCGACCCTCTTAGTATGAAAAAAAATTTCGCGACCCCCTACCACCCACTGTTTGAAAGGGGGGTTTGTTTTTGCATTTTTAGACTCCTGGGGGCCCACTGATTATGTATATAAAATTTGGTTGAGTTTGGTACACGGACCTAGATTTTCATTTTTTGACCCCCCTCCCCCATTTTGGGGGGGAGTAGTTTTTGCATTTTTAGATTTCTGCGGCCCCACTGATTATGTATACAAAATTTGGTTGAGTTTGGTAAATGGCCAAGATTTTCATTTTTTGACCCTACACCCACCCCCTCCCCATTTTTGGCGGTTCATTTTTGCATTTTTAGACTTCTGGGGTCCACTGATTATGTATCCAAAATTTGGTTGAGTTTGCTTTTTTAACCCCCCTTCACCCCCTTTAATTTTGGGTCGATATGCACCAAAATCTAATCAACTCTTAATCTCAATAGACCAAAACTACATGTGAAATTTTGTTTCGATATTTCCACTAGTTTTTGAGCTAGCTCGTCCACAAAAATTTGGTAACGCACAGACTAACAGACATTTTGACAAAACAATTGTTATTTCGAAAAATATAATTTTTTCGATGTTCACTTATTAGAGCTTTCGCTCAATTTTTTTAATCAAAATACTTCCTACTGTTTTTGAGATATTTCGAAAAAAAGAAGGAAAAAAAAACACTTTTTTCATGCACGATTACAATATTTGACCATACCCTGTATGATAAAGTAAAAACACATAAAAACAGTAAAAAAGTATTGATTCATTATTTATTTTTATTATAAATTAATAAAAAAAAAATATAATTATTGAAAAATGTATTATAAACCAATAAACCCATATAAAGTCACGAGTCGGGCCTGCCAGGCCCACCGGAAAAGCGATACAATAGTAGATTAATAACGCGCGTTTGTACCCAGAATTAACCACAGAAGCTTTGAAGTGTTTAATTCCATTTTCCACTTCTTACTTGTGTGAGTTGACGTTTTCGTCAATGGCCCAAATAAAAAGTAAACACATAATTCTTCTAAATTTAGAAAACGATTTAATTCTATGTTAGCAAAAACGCATCCACGATGGGAGAAATTAGTTAACGAAAAACATTAATGTGAATGTGGCTCATATTATTTTGTTAATTTATGTTAACCTACAAATGTCCTTTAATTAATATTTTCTTAATAAAAATATATTTTTAAACTTTTTTTTATAAACCCACAGGTTGAAAAACACTGATATAAAGTAAAGAATATTTTGAAAAAACTTTTTGAACTTTTTCAAATTAAAAATATAAATAAAATACTAAGTAGGTTTCACATAAATTATTAACTAGTTAACTACTAAAACGGTCAACAAGCAACTTGCTGGAGACATTATTAGTGAAACTAGGCTAAAAATTTACACAGTGACTTGTTGATCCAGACAACTGCAGACGGGCAGGACTTTTGTAATTTTCGCTCGCTTTACCATAAAGGTAAAGCGAGCGAAAATTACAAAAAATTTCGCAAGTTATAACAAAACTGCTTCAATTAATGAACAGAGTCGCGGAACGGATTAAGTTTGTTAATCAAGGAATTCCACTGTATTATACTGATGATTAAGGCAAAACTTTCGAAAGTATAGTCTCATATAAATCAAATTTATATCCCCTGTGAACCGCTAAGAGGGGTGCACTTAGGGAATGTAATTGTGTAATGCATTATACTAGCCTTGTTTATCCGTAGAATACTTATATAAAAATCAGGTTTTCTAATTATTATTCGTATAGCTACTGTTGCCTTTATTTTGTTATTTTTAGTTCAAGCTTTACTTGATAAAAAGCCCCTTGTTGATGATTGACATGATATGTTTATTAGAATTACGCTTATGAATAGGGGTGGTATAATGCGTTAAGTCGACTGTGGGTCAGTGGATAGAGTGCCGGGTCGCTGACTCGAAGTACGCTGGTTCGAGACTGAGTCTCGGCAGATATTTGCAGTCGCCTCCTCTTGGAAAGCAATGGCAACCTACCAAGAGTATAATTGCCTAGTAAACCTCTCCGATCTAGCCGTTCGGAACCAGCATTAAAAAGTAGGTCCCGTATATCTGTGTAAAAACAACTAAACACACTCATCACAGGTATATGTGGAGAGGCGCCGACGCCCGTTTCGGGTATGACACTCTAAGAAGAAGAATGCGTTAACGAATTGTGCTCCTTATTTACACCATTTGGGTTTATATTATATAAGAGTTGCATGAAAACTTATTTTACTATATTCGTATTCATTTAAATTAGATAAAATAGATGCGTCAAAATTCAATTAAAAAAAAAGCCTTTTTTGAAGGGGGGGGGCAAAAATTAATTTTGCTCTAATAAATTTCTTTGGAAATATTATATTTTTACTTTCACGTTTATATTCTATAGAATATAGCAATGTGAAGTAGTGCGATCGCTTGCCTGGGTCCTGACTCTTTGAGAGGTTCTATATATTTTTTATTACTGGGTCATTTATCTGTGTTAAATAAGCCAACATCTTCTCTCCATGTATTTATTATTAATTTGAGATTTTTTTACCCCAAAAATAATTTTTCATTATAATAAGCAATACATTTTATGAATATTAATCACAAAAATAATTGAATCGACTTCATGGTTTATAACTAAAAATTGTATATATGTTTTAGTTCTTGTATTGGACGCAATGGACACCTCAGGAGAACAGCATTTACAAATCGAACATAATATATACAAAAGAAGACTAGATTTAGAAGGTAAACCTATAGAAGACCCACAAAAAGAAGAAATAGGCGGGACACCTACGACAAAAATTTTTCAGGTTATTATAATTTACTCTTATATAATTTTGCCTATCACTGAACGATTTTTAATGATTTTTTGAATAAAGTAGAATGAAAACAAAACAGAAGTAAAATGTGGCAGTTGCTATACTGGCGAGGATAACAGGTATATTTCAAAATAAATCTATTTGTTCTTATTCCATATATTTTGTAAACAACACAATTATTCTTAATTCTCAGATGTTGTAATACGTGTGAAGAAGTAAAAGAGGCATATAGACAAAAAAAATGGGCTTTTCCAAATTTAGAAACAATTGAACAATGTAAATCTGAAAATTATTCAGATAAATTAAAACATACGTTTAAGGAAGGATGTCAAATTTATGGATATATGGAAGTTAATAGAGTAAGTGAACAAAATTGTTATTAAATAATTTAAGAGGTGGTTGTTAGAATATTTCGTATAATTTTTCTAATCAGGATTTGATCATTTCCCTAACACACTTTCGAATAAATATATATCAATGTCCTATTGAGTTTGAATTTTAATAATGTATATAGAGATGAGGTTTTGCTGGTCAGATTTATAATTTAAAACGCTTTAGAGTTCCGTTCAGAAGTAAAACGGGACCCTATTAGTGCCGATATAAGTCTGAGCATTGTTGTTCGTAAATTAAATAAGATACAAACTTGAAATTTTTCAAGATATGTGCATTTATTTTTCCCAAAATCATATTCAAATTTTAATCAAATGATTATAATGAGAAGGGTTGAAAATAAAATATACGTGAGGTCGCTGTATGTGTTCAGAAGTGACTTATCTTAAAATTATGAAAACATTTAACAAACGAATTTAGGGAACGCGGTGTTGGTTTTTAGTGAAACATTATTAAAATTATATTAGGTTGGAGTTGGTGGTGTTTCACAAGAAGAAAAATAAAAATACAAAGATTTTTTTTAAATTTACTCTATATATTTCGAGCTCTTAAGATAGTTCTTAACAAATGCAAAAATTCAAGAAGTCTTCGAAACCTGGAATATAAGTCATAAAAAGCATAATACACATACTGTTAAAATTTGAAGACGATTTACCACACCAAACATGAAATAATTGCAATTAAAAATGTCATTTTTACATAGGGTAGATAGGGAAAGGGTGGGGATAAGATCATTATTTTGTTTTTTTTTCATTGAAGCACTACTTTAACCATCTTGATGAAAAACTAATATTTATTAGAATAATATATTCGTAGTAACTTAAAAAAAAAATTGAAATTATTTACCTCTTAGTTTTGATAAAAAACAAAAAAAAAACAAACATATTTGGGCGATTATTTTTAGTGGAGGGGATATAAGCACAATGGCTTGGAAACGATCCGGCAAGTATGTGTGTATCCATATAGAGATTTCGTAGTGTGAGTGGACAGTCACGTTAAAAAAACATAACCTAAAATTTTAGTTCCGTTCATATTTATAGAGTGGTTACGAGGCTAAAACTTTTGTGTGGATTGTCGCGAAAGAACCTCCTTAACTCATCATCAGGAGAACATTGACTGAAGATAAAATGAACAAATTTATTTAATATTATGAACAATTGTTTGTGAGTTTGTGTGGGTATGAATGAATTATCAAAGAATAGAATGGTTTCAAAGTGGGAAAACCCAATAAACAGGTGAAGTGAACCAGGCCTAAGCTGGGAATAAAGAAAGGATATTTATGTATTAGGAAGGTGCACTTTTATAAAGGTTGGTTTCTATGAATGTATGTTAACCGTAAAGGGAGCAATAAACAATACAATGTGATGGTCAGGTGTTAGTGAAAATTGTTTTTTAAATTCAAATTAAATATCTTTGATTAATTTAATTTATTTTATTTTAGAAAGACGGACTGGTAAGCGAAATAAGTAGGTTATAATGAAAGGCAGTCCAAAATATTTAAATTTTTTATTCAAATAATGATCTAGCTTTTCTTCTCTCCTTCTTCAGGGTAATGAATAAGTTATTGATGGATGAGTATAATCGCGCTCCCATTTGTCTCTCTTTCAGTGATAACAACAATATTACAATACTTTTCACCATCATATCACAAGTGTACTTAGTCAACTTTAAAGAGAGACAAATGGGAGCCGAGTTATACCCATCCATCAATAATTATTCATTACCCTAAAGAAGGAGAGAAAATGTCTCCGAAACGTCGGTATTTGAATAAAAAAAATTAAATAATTTGGACTGCCTTTCATTATAACCTACTTATCTTTGATTAATATGTCAATTATTGGTGAAGTTTTGATGTCTGTTTGATTATTTAAAATATTCTGTTTAAGGTGTATGGCTTATTTAATTTCTGCAAAAATTAGAGTTTAGATTAAGATTGTTGCTTTGGTGCGATACTATTAATAATAATAAAATGTATAGAAAAATAATAATTGTTTAACAATTACTTTAAATTATTGATTTTTTTATTTATATAATTAATTCAAAAAATGAAATGTTTTAGGTGGGTGGTAGTTTTCATATAGCTCCAGGCCAAAGTTTTTCAATAAATCATGTTCATGGTAAATAATTATATTATAATTTTGTTATGTTAACATAATCTAAATTGTTATTTATTTTCTTTATTAGTTCATGACGTTCAACCTTTTTCTTCATCTTTATTCAACACAACTCATAAAATAAGACATTTATCATTTGGAAGGAATATTCCTGGAATCACAAATCCAATTGATGGCACAGAAATAAAAGCAGAAATAGGTAAAGATTATATATATAATTTATTTAAAAAACTTATAGAGATTTTAATAACTAGAATTTATTTATATCTACATAGTTTTTAAGTTTAATTTTTAACATCTAATTCCTGTTCCTATTGCCATAAATGTACCAAAAGTTCCTCCTCCTTGAAGCATCACTTTACCCACGTTGTTGACGAATTCTCTGCCCCTCAAACCATGTCTAGAAAAAATAAGATACATTTAAAGAAAAAAACATTTTATGAAAAGTAAATTGTAAACTAAATTTACGATATAAATTTTTAAAGTGCATGGATTGGCTCAGATGGTAAAATTATCAGTTTATGTGACCATGAGTTCTAAAGAGAGTGGTTACCCTCACACCAGCTTTAATTTTTGACTTGAATGTTTATTGAAATGCCAAGAGTTTTGTTTTTATCCAAAATTTCTTTAATAAGTATTTAAATATATTTCATATCCTATCATCAAGAATCTACCTCGTTAAAGTTTTTACTTTACCAGTATGGGTATGGTCAAGTATTGTAATCGTGCATGAAAAAAGTGTATTTTTCCTTCTTTTTTTCGAAATATCTAAAAAACGGTAGGAAGTATTTTGATTAAAAAAATTTCGGTCTACAAAAAAGCTCTAATAAGTTAACATCGAAAAAATTATATTTTTCGAGATAACAATTGTTTTGTCAAAATGTCTGTTAGTCTGTCTGGTTGTCGTTGTCCGTTAGTTAGTCTGTGCGTTACCAAATTTTTGTGAACGAGCTAGCTCAAAAACTAGTGGGAATATCGAAACCAAATTTCACACATAGTTTTGGTCCATTGAGATTAAGAGCTGATTAGATTTTGGTACATATCGACCCAAAATCAAGGGAGGTGGACGGGGGTTAAAAATTAAAAATCCAGGCCAATTGAGCAAACGCAACCAAATTTTGGATACATAATCAGTGGACCACCAGAAGTCTAAAAATGCAAAAACTAACCGCCCAAAATGGGGGGGGGGGGTCAAAAAATGAAAATCTTTGCCATTTATCAAACTCAACCAAATTTTATATACATAATCAGTGGGACCCCAGAAATCTAAAAATGCAAAAACTAACCTCCCGAAATGGGGAGGGGGGGGGGGGGTCAAAAAATTAAAATCTAGGCCCGTGTACCAAACTCAACCAAATTTTGTATACATAATCAGTGGGCCCCCAGTAGTCTAAAACTGGAAAAACTAACCCCTACCCTTCATGATTATAAATCATTTTATTAAATATTATATATAAGTGAGGGGCCAGGTTGTATGGTAAAGTTAAGTGGATGGCCACATCAGAACACGTCAGCTTATTTATTAAAATGTCTAAGGTTTTTTTAGGTAAATTTCTAGTTAAAAATTAAAATGTAGTGATGTTAATAATTTATCGATACCGATTTCTAGAGTTGTTTTTGTCAAAAACTTTGTGCATTCTCATTAAAAATATGCAATTTAGATAGTTTAAGCCGAAACTAATCTTTCGATAAACAATTCATCTAGCAAAGAATCAAATATGCGATGTTAAGGATTTTTATTTAGTCGAATTCAAAAAATAATACCGCTTGAGTTGGGTCAAGTAAGCAACAAGGATCCACTTGTTTTTCTTTTCACAAATTTAGTAAACAAAGCCAGTTTTTTGGAACTCACTGCGTTTTTACCTAGTTCTATTTTTGGGCTTTTCTAGAAACTTTGTTTTATTTTCTAACTCTGCGTAACCCCAAAAATAGGTGGTTTTTCTTAATGCTGAATTATTGAGATTATACTTACTGTATTAATTCAAATATTTTTCCTCATCAGTTCCAAAGTAATAAGGTGCAAAAATACATAATATGCATTATGAAATATTATGATCTTTAATTATTTAATTTTTACGGAAATTATTAATGGAAACTTTTTTATGGCTAGTGAAGAAGTCTGTCCACTCAAATTTTTTTTAATCCAAATCTTTAAAGACATTTTGGGGAAATTCTAAAAATACTTCAAAATTCTGGGATAAAGTACCATTGGCGTAGTTAGGCTGTTTTCCTGGGGGGGGGGGGGGGGCAGCTGATTAGCCACCACAAGGTTTCAATTTCGGTAATCCGATTAGACTTCAACTAACTTTTTAGTAGAATTGACAAATTTTGGAAGTAACGAAATAATTTAATGAGAAATTCATAAGTGATGCCTTTTAAAAATGGAGTATTGATTTTTCTAAGGGGGGCAATGAGTTTTGTAGGGGGCTGCTCCCTTGCCCCTTCCCTAACTAAGTCCATGTAAAGTACTCTAATAGAAAAAATAAATTTTAAATAACCTATTGGATGTGGGTAAATTCGTTTGTTAGTAAGCTAGCTAGTGATCTAGGAGCTAGGACAACCTCATTAATTTCTCGTTAAAAATCAACAATTCTGCTATTCTAGGCAAAAACTTTACAACTCAAACGTAAAGTTAATACGTGTTATTTATTTAAGAAAAGCAATTAGAATTTTTCTGATCATCTTAGAGATCTTATCAAACTTGAAGACACAAATGTCTTAAAAATATTAAACATGATCAAGCGTTTCGTTTAATAAAAGAAAAATTAGAAGAGGCTACCCTCTACAGTATTAGATACGTTCGTGGCAAGTGTTTCGAACATGTTCAGTAACACGTACCACGAACATGTAGTTATTATAATGTTCATAATTCAGTGAATATTCATGGCTAAGAATTTGTAAAATCACAACTTGAAATTTTCACCAGTACAAGATATCGATTTCTACTAATAGAATAATCGATTCTATTTTTTTACTTTACCATACAGGGGTATGGTCAAGTATTGTAATCGTGCATGAATAAAGTGGGTTTTTTCCTTCATTTTTTCGAAATTCTCAAAAACGGCTGATACTATTTTGATTAAAAAAATTGACCGAAACTATGGCATTTCGCTCTACAAAAAAGCTCTAATAAGTGAACATCGAAAAAATTATATTTATCGAGATAATAATCGTTTTGTCAAAATGTCTGTTAGTTGGGTTGTCCTTTAGTCTGTGCGTTATCAAATTTTTGTGGACGAGCTAGCTCAAAAACTAGTGTGAATATCGAAACCAAAATTCACACGTAGTTTTGGTCCATTGAGATTAAGAGCTGATTAGATTTTGGTGCATATGGACCCAAAATTAAGGGGGGGGGGGGGTTAAAAATTAAAAATATAGGCTCTTGTACCAAACTCAACCAAATTTTGTATACATAATCAGTGGGACCCTAGAAGTCTAAAAATGCAAAAACTACCCGCCCAAAATGAGGGGGGGGGTCAAAAAATGAAAATATAGGCCCTTGTACCAAACTCAACTAAATTTTGTATGCTTAATCAGTGGGATCCCAGAGGTCTAAAAATGCAAAAACTAACCGCCCAAAATGGGGGGAGGGGGGTGTAGGGTTAAAAAATTAAAATATAGGCCTTTCTACCAAACTCAACCAAATTTTGTATACATAATCAGTGGGCCCCCAGGAGTCTAAAAATGCAAAAACTAACCCCCCCCCTACATGATTATAAATAATTTTATTAAATATAAGTGAGGGGGCCAGGTTGTATGATAAAGTCAAGTGGATGGCCACATCAGAACACGTCAGCTTATTTTTTAATAATATTGATGTGAGAAAGAGATACACCAAAAAGGTGCATCCCCTAAAGGCCTGGGTTGGCCCCTCCATCGTGAAATGAAGAAGAAGAGGGGATTTTATGGGCTGGGTAGGAGTTATCTGTGGATGCGGGTCTAAAACAGCTGGGGGTTATAAGTTGCGGGGAAGACGGTGGCTGGAAGTTTGTTGGCTAATGGAATAAAATGAAATTAATATGCAAAAAATACTAATCATAAACAGTTCCCTATAAAAGGTGTTTTTAAACAAAACATGTTTTAAATAAGATTTAAATAAAATTTTGCATCAGGCACATGGCGATTTGAGCTGAATTTTAAAAATGTATGTTATTTTGAAGTTAATTTATAAAAATTAATTCTGTTAAATACCTGAGTGCCCCGAAACCACCAAAAAGAGCCCCTGAGGCCATTCCAACACAGAAACCAATGCCGAAACCCAATTTCATTCGATCCCAACAACTTGGACCTCCTGTTTGATAACCATGTCCAACCGGAACGGGCATTTCTGTTGATAAATAAATATTAAAATTTAATTTAAAACATAATTCTTCTACACTCTATTTACTTACCTAATTATTTAATTTAGGAATGAATAAATTGAGATATATCAAAATAGTTTTTAATAAAATTTGGAAGTGCTATGACATGAGTTTAGTATTTATATCGCCATATTTTTTTGTTAATTTGCTTAAAGTTACATAGAGGCGCTGGTTATTTCTTATCTTTAAAATACTAAAACACTTAAACAATTATATTTATTATAAAATTCTGATATTTTTTATTTTTTATTAAATAAATCACAAAATATTTTTAATTACTAAAATATAGTAAATTCATTAAATATATAGGTTTTTATAAGGATATTTTTCAACGCGGCTCAGTGGTCTAGGGGTATGATTCTCGCTTTGGGTGCGAGAGGTCCCGGGTTCAAATCCCGGCTGAGCCCTTTATTTTGTTGATTTTTTTCGTTAAATATTATATTTTTAGATAAGATATAAGTAATAATATTATTTAAAATAAACTACTAGATTGTAAAAAAATATTATTTTTTGAATTAATAAATAAAAAAAAAAAAAAAAACTGAAGGATTTATCTATATATTATATAAAATTAACTGAAGGTTTTCTACATTTTATTCGATCGCGACTCTAATGTAGGGAATTTTTGTCAAATATTGAGTGAAAATAATATTTGAACTTATATATTTCTAACTTGAAATAATGATATTAAATAAATTTTAATTTTCTCATTAATATATCAAAGAATAATTGATACGTCAACAAGAATTATTTTGACCGCGCTGATTTGAAAAAGATATTTTTATCTCGCGAGACTACTGCGGATTACGCTATTGGAGTCTGCGGAGTATTAAGTCTGGACCAAGAGAGAAAAAGATGTAATCCACCTAGCTACAATCCAACGTCATTTCGCGTATAGCCCGCTAGACATTTGGATGGATCACCGAGTGAATTGGAAATCTCAGATGTTATATACTCGATCTCCCAGTCCAGAGCGCTAGATCTATTAGCATGTATGTTAGATGCCTGCCATTAATTAACTGAAGGTTTTCTACATTTTATTCGATCGCGACTCTAATGTAGGGAATTTTTGTCAAATATTGAGTGAAAATAATATTTGAACTTATATATTTCTAACTTGAAATAATGATATTAAATAAATTTTAATTTTCTCATTAATATATCAAAGAATAATTGATACGTCAACAAGAATTATTTTGACCGCGCTGATTTGAAAAAAAGATATTTTTATCTCGCGAGACTACTGCGGATTACGCTATTGGAGTCTGCGGAGTATTAAGTCTGGACCAAGAGAGAAAAAGATGTAATCCACCTAGCTACAATCCAACGTCATTTCGCGTATAGCCCGCTAGACATTTGGATGGATCACCGAGTGAATTGGAAATCTCAGATGTTATATACTCGATCTCCCAGTCCAGAGCGCTAGATCTATTAGCATGTATGTTAGATGCCTGCCATTAATTAACTGAAGGTTTTCTACATTTTATTCGATCGCGACTCTAATGTAGGGAATTTTTGTCAAATATTGAGTGAAAATAATATTTGAACTTATATATTTCTAACTTGAAATAATGATATTAAATAAATTTTAATTTTCTCATTAATATATCAAAGAATAATTGATACGTCAACAAGAATTATTTTGACCGCGCTGATTTGAAAAAAGATATTTTTATCTCGCGAGACTACTGCGGATTACGCTATTGGAGTCTGCGGAGTATTAAGTCTGGACCAAGAGAGAAAAAGATGTAATCCACCTAGCTACAATCCAACGTCATTTCGCGTATAGCCCGCTAGACATTTGGATGGATCACCGAGTGAATTGGAAATCTCAGATGTTATATACTCGATCTCCCAGTCCAGAGCGCTAGATCTATTAGCATGTATGTTAGATGCCTGCCATTAATTAACTGAAGGTGGATTACATCTTTTTCTCTCTTGGTCCAGACTTAATACTCCGCAGACTCCAATAGCGTAATCCGCAGTAGTCTCGCGAGATAAAAATATCTTTTTTTCAAATCAGCGCGGTCAAAATAATTCTTGTTGACGTATCAATTATTCTTTGATATATTAATGAGAAAATTAAAATTTATTTAATATCATTATTTCAAGTTAGAAATATATAAGTTCAAATATTATTTTCACTCAATATTTGACAAAAATTCCCTACATTAGAGTCGCGATCGAATAAAATGTAGAAAACCTTCAGTTAATTAATGGCAGGCATCTAACATACATGCTAATAGATCTAGCGCTCTGGACTGGGAGATCGAGTATATAACATCTGAGATTTCCAATTCACTCGGTGATCCATCCAAATGTCTAGCGGGCTATACGCGAAATGACGTTGGATTGTAGCTAGGTGGATTACATCTTTTTCTCTCTTGGTCCAGACTTAATACTCCGCAGACTCCAATAGCGTAATCCGCAGTAGTCTCGCGAGATAAAAATATCTTTTTTCAAATCAGCGCGGTCAAAATAATTCTTGTTGACGTATCAATTATTCTTTGATATATTAATGAGAAAATTAAAATTTATTTAATATCATTATTTCAAGTTAGAAATATATAAGTTCAAATATTATTTTCACTCAATATTTGACAAAAATTCCCTACATTAGAGTCGCGATCGAATAAAATGTAGAAAACCTTCAGTTAATTAATGGCAGGCATCTAACATACATGCTAATAGATCTAGCGCTCTGGACTGGGAGATCGAGTATATAACATCTGAGATTTCCAATTCACTCGGTGATCCATCCAAATGTCTAGCGGGCTATACGCGAAATGACGTTGGATTGTAGCTAGGTGGATTACATCTTTTTCTCTCTTGGTCCAGACTTAATACTCCGCAGACTCCAATAGCGTAATCCGCAGTAGTCTCGCGAGATAAAAATATCTTTTTTTCAAATCAGCGCGGTCAAAATAATTCTTGTTGACGTATCAATTATTCTTTGATATATTAATGAGAAAATTAAAATTTATATAAAATTAAGGTTTTGTCTGTACATTGGTCCAAATCACGCCAAATTTTGGTTGCACACGTTTCAAGCAAAGTTATGAACTAAAACACCCTCAACAAAATTCCAGTCTTGTCTGTCTGTCTGTATGTTTCAGTGGTTTCCGAAAAGTTGCTCACGATTCTCGTAAAAACGGCCGAAGGGACTATTATGAAATTTCATATTTACATCAGATGTCTTCTAACTTACGTTTTTAGCTATATAACGTTTTGATATTTTGACCCCAGAAGAGGGTTGGGGGGGGGGGGGGGCACGAATGAAAATTATCAAATAACTCCTAAACTATTAACCCTACGGCAAATTTTATTATGAGCAAAGTTGTAGGGGATGTGATTTCTGAAAACTTGTGTTTAAAAAAATTCCCCCAAATAACCACCCAAAATGGGGGGGAGAGTCAAAATATGAAAATTTTTGCTCTTTGACCAAACTCAACGAAATTTTGTATACATAATCAGTGGGTCACTAGAAGGCTAGAAATGAAAAAAAACTGGGTGCGGGGGGTGGGGTACGTGGGGTGCAGGGTGGAGTGGAGGGTTTAGGTAAGGGCCCAGAGGCGTGGTGGTGGTGGGGGGCTGGGTGGGGTCCAAGGTGGGGGTGTGGAGCGGGGTGGAGGGTGCGGGGGGCAGTGAGGGTTCAGGTGAGAATCCAGAGGCTTTGTGGGATGGGTCGGGGTGATGGTGCAGGGTGGAGGGCGCTGGGGTGGGGTCCGGGGATGGGGTGGTGCAGGGTGGAGTGGGGGGTTCAGGTGATGGCCCAGAGGCGTGGTGGGGTGCTGGCGGTGGTTGGGCCCGGGTGCGTGGTGGGGGGGGGGGGGTCCAGGGGGCGTGCCCCCTGGCTAGCAAGAGCAGCTAGAAATACACAATTTATAAATTGACCTAATATAAACTAAATACATTTTACAATTGCAATTGCAATATGTGCTGGAGTGCCAATGGATCTTACTGTGACTTAGCTTTGATGCTTCCGTTGATTTATAATATGAGCCGCTTATTTTGAAAGTGCCGTAAGTCCATTTTCCAAAAAAAAATCGAGTTAAGCTACCTTAATAGTTAAATTTTTACATGATCTTTTCATTCTGAAGCAACTTGTTACTAATATATTTAAAATCATTAAGATTTTGTAACATGAAAATTTGCTGGTTAATGAAATGATGAAAAAGTTTATTTTGAAAGTGGCCTAAGTCTCATTGTGAGAGTTTCAAATGGATGTGGAAAATATTAGGCAATAAAATTTTATGTGATTCCAGCTTTATGTTTAATTATCAAAGTAGCACTTGAATTATAAATGTGCAATGAATTTGTTATAAACAACAGAACAGCGCCTATCCACAGAAACAAGCCTCGCAGTTGCGTTAAAAACCAGAATGATGAACAGTGTTTTTTCACTTGCTGAGTATTTTTACTTGTTTCTACAGTTTTCTTAAATTTGTTACATTATATACCACCTGCACCCCATAGTTATTTTAAATCCCTTCCGCATACACAAACTGGGGAAGACTGAATAATAATTAATAAAACAAAATTAATTTTAATGTAAAAATTATTTAACAAAGAATAAAAGTTGAATATTTTTTTGATTTTATACCATAAAAGTGATCTATACATTTATTTTTATTTCAAGGAAAATTGACTTTTCCTATGGACTTGTGCTTTCTTAAGAATTGAAAACATTATTTCATTGATATTGAAAGTGGCGTAAGTCCATTCATAGCCATCAAAAACATATTATTTCTTAAATAATGTTAATTATGCTAATTGGGGTGACAAATTTGGCACCCTTAAAAACCCCAAAACATTATTCTATTATATTTAAACACCTCCCAATCGATCACAAACCCAAAGGTCGAAAATATTTTTTTCTTTACCCGGGGTGCAATCCCAACGAGGCCGCGTAGAAAGACAATTATAAAATAAATTAAATTCAATTAGGAAACGAAGAAAATGTTTTTAATTATATCCCGGCTGATCCCTTTGTCTATAATAAAAAATCTTTTCTTCGTTCCCTAATTTAATTATTCTACTATATTATCTGTTATCCATATTTTTAAATTTATCCAACGCAAACCCTTCAATATCTCGATTTGAACATAAATGGACTTACGCCACTTTCAAAATAAACAGCTATATAATATATATGTTTGGAAAATTTGAGGTGTTTCGGAATGTTACTGGATGTGAATTAATCAATTTTATGTAAACTCTTTTTTTATTTAATCGTACTATTACTTCACATCCAGTAACATTCCGAAACACCTCAAATTTTCAAACCATTATAATAATATTATACATACATTTTAAGAAAGTATTATATTATCCTAGTATTTAATAATTCTTACTAATTTTATTTATGATTTGAGTTTAGACTTGTCCTTACATACTTATTACAAAAAAGACTTGATCAAACATCTTTTTCGCACACTTTAGAAATTTTTTTTTACTAAGATTTTATTTTATTTTTAGTTGTTCCGTTTAAAAAGTAAATCGGGACCCTATTAATGTCGCTACAATGTCTGTCCGTCAGTTAAGAGTAAACTATATAGCAGGGGTGGCCACTACCCTTAACTTTGGGGGCCGCAAATTTATAAAACTGTTTCAAAGCGAGCCACATTATTTGGACATTAATTAATGGTTTATTAAAAAAAAGACACATTTTTTATTTTATAAAATATAAATGAAGTAATATTTATTTTTTGCTCTACTTATAACATTAGTGTTGCGGCGGGGATGAGGGAAAGATATAGGAATACGAAGTTTAGTTTCACTTACTGAAGATGGTAATTGTTTCTGGAAATTACTCTTGACTGGCACGAACTCTGTAGAAAGAAATTCCCGGAGCTATTCTTGACGCGGCCGCGATCCAATTTTTTCTACACTCCTTTTGAGTTCAGAATTGTTTATTCACGTTAATTCACACGCGAAAGATTCACTTAGTTCACTTTGCGAGGAACGATGGTAATAAAAATGAAAAATATAGAGAGAAGATGTTTATACTAGGATTATCGAGAAACGAATGAATAAGGAAATTATATTTTTAGCATACAAAGTAATAAATCTATTTATAAATCAAAATAATTTAAAATGTATATTTATATATAATTTTAATTCCTTTAAAGGCGGAGGCAATTAGTGTTCCATTACAATTAATTACAAATTAATTTAATTATGTATTATTATTTTTTTAATTTAATTATTATACTTTTTAAAATCAGTATTATTCAAGAGCCGCACAAGATTGACTGAAGAGTCGCATGCGGCTCTCGAGCCACGTTATGGCCACCCCTGCTATATAGGATATTTAAACTGCGCAAAAATCCTAACATATGATAATTATTTAGAAATCGTGTTTTTTATTTAAAAAAAAAATTTGACTGAAACAAAAAAAATTAAAAAATCAGTAAATTCATAACTGATTCAATTATGATAGAGATCTAGTGTGCTCCAAACCAACAAATTACTTCGACTCTAATCAAACTTCTGATTGTTTCTTTTCTAGTTATATGATCTCTTTCCTACTTACGATACAAAAATTGTATTTATTATCAGATCTTTTTTGTATTCTTATTAAAAAAAATGTTTGAATATTTTAGGAGCTACAATGTTTCAATATTATATTAAAGTTGTTCCTACCACATATGTACGAAAAGATGGGGCAATTTGGGCTACTAATCAATTTTCCTTAACGAGACATGAGAAGGTATTTTTTGTTAATAGAAAAATTACCATTTTTACATTTTCTTAATTACTTCTTTTGATTATTAGATTATCTCCTCTAGTAGCAGTGAGTCAGGAATGCCGGGTATTTTCTTCAGTTACGATTTGGCTCCAATGATGGTCAAATATACAGAAAAACAAAAGTATACTATATCTTTATAATATAATATAATTATGTATCTATTTATTATTCATCTAAAATATAATTTTTTCAGGTCTTGGGGACATTTTGCTACCAATATATGCGCAATAATTGGAGGTGTTTTTACAGTAGCAGGAATAATTGATTCATTTCTCTATCATTCGGTAAAAGCGATACAAAAAAAAATTGAAATAGGTAAAACAAATTAAAAGAAAAAAAAAATTATTTATTTATAAAATAAAATATTTATTATTCTACTGCACTGCACTTTATTTCTTTCTTAAAAAGTCCATATAATTATATTCTGAAGATTTAGCAACATTTATTGCAAAGTCTTGATCAGAACCAGTCACAAGACGATCGAGTGAGATATATCCTTCCTTTTTTGGATCATATTGGGCTCTGCATAGATGTACAAGAAATTCATGTCTATCTCGGGTTCGAAAAAGACGATTCGCCAATCCTTGGGGATGATCTAATATTTGTTGATGACTTAATCCGATAGTATTATGGAGGTAATCGAAGCGAGCAAGCAGTTGTTGTTTTCCTTAAAAATATTAACAATATATTTATATATTAAATAATATGTATAATTGTGTAATGTTTTTGTTAATGATTCCTATACGATTTTGTATTTTAATAATTTTTATAATGAAATCTATGATTTATTTATGAATAAATAAATTAATTTGATTAAAAGAATTCATACAAATTTTATTTCATGTTTACACATTCATAAAAACTTGAGAAAAATATTCTAAAATCATGTTTATAGTAATTTTCAATTTAAATTTTAATTTAAATATCCATTTCTAGATAAAATTTGTTCCTAAATCAAGAGATTGGTTGCTATAAGATAACGTTAGTTTAAATCACGTTTATTTCAGATATTTCGGGCTTTTTTTTAGTGAATTTTAGAGGATTAAATAAAGAGATGAAGTGTTGGTTTGAATGGAAACATTTGTCAATTAAAAGGATTAAAGGTTTGTGGTGTTTAGAAGTTAAAAAATTAACATATGGTTTGAAAAACTTAATATGGGCTTAGACAAATTAACGTTTTAATTTTTTCTTAATGTAGTTGTTCCGCCAAATGGGTTTTCTTAGGATTTTTTTTTGAAATTTAGAGAGATTATTATTTAAATATTTCTGCATCGATTGGTGGCAAAACGAAATTGATGAACAATATAGTTCCAGAGATATTAAATTCCAAAGATAGAGTTTTTCAGACTCATATATTGCACTATACGGGATATCGGAAAATTTACATACATATTTAATTATAATTAAATTTTTTATAAAAAACTAAACCAACATTAAACAATAACTAATACATATTTTTAGACAATTTTGATTCATAGTTACAACACAGTTTCTGAGATAATAATGAATAAATAATGAAAAATGTGTAAAAAAAATTTACACTAAAAACAATGTTGCAACAGCGCATTTATTTAACCAGCGAGAGATGTGTAAAGCGCGCATGCGCTAGATTTTTTCAAAATTATAATTTTCATAAGGTGTAACGTAGGCGTTGATTACATTTGTTAAAAAATAACAAAACGATTTTTATAGAAATTTAAAATGTATTTTATCGGTCATTTTAATATAAAAATATTCAATCTAATCTCTTACAATGGTGCCAGATTTGTCAAACGAGCACGGGATTGGCTAGAATCGGTACATAAACAGCAAAAAGTTTTGGGCTTATGAATTATGAATCCTTATTGTCTGTTCTATATACTCTAGTATTAACTTTTTGCTAGTATTGTCGCGAAACAACTACCTTAAAGCAATTTGAGCGGCGAATGTTAAATAATGTAATGAATAATTTCTTATGTTAATTCTATATATTTAGAAAATTATTTTATTATTTTTTGAAAAGAAAAAATGAATTGAGCACCCGACGGGATTCGAATCCGTGTCTCTCCTTTAGCCGAAGATTAATATGGGCTATTTGCTCATCTAATGTAAACAATCTAAGATAGACGAATAGCAGGAAATATATTGAGTTTGTTTCACTTCAAACCAACATTCCTTGGTTTGTATGGTAGTATTTGTCAATTTCTTTAATTTAAAGAATAAGGTAACACGAATCCACCCGAATGAAACTTCTCAAACCATTACTATAGATATTTATATATTTTAAAATATTTATACTCACGAATAACCCATAATTTAGGTCTTTTTATTAAAAGCAATTTGATTTCATTTTCATTGAAGCCCATTTCTTCAGTGATAACAAAGTTATTAGCCTGAAACAATTGTTTTGATATAAATTATTTTCTGAACATTATATTTAATTTATGGAATTTTTTTTCTAGTAATAAAAGATTTTAATAAAGTTACCTCGAATTTTCGTTGAGCTGTTGTAACTATTTTTGGATATGAACAAACCATTAATCTAATTTCTGGACCAGAGAGATCGAATTTCTTTTGAAAATATCCTAATCGATAATCTAGAGCATTAGTACTGTAAAATAAATCAATTTATCAAGTTTATATCATAATGAAATTCTTAACTAGAATTTTGGTTTAACATGAAATGACCATTCGTTCCTGAGCTAGCCGCCTTCGAAAAGAAATGACCTAATCGATCTGTTTCAAAGCAAATAATTAATAGATAAAAGAGGGGTCCCCAAACTACGGCCGCATGCAAAATCCGCCCCTTGAAACTTTTCCATCCGGCCTACTACTACTACATAATTAATTCACAAATATTCACTTTATTAAATATTAATGCCATATAATAGCTTATTATTAATATAATTTCCGTATAATACACTCAGCGGCACAATTAACCACTAACCTAAGTTTTATTAAATATTTTACAATTAAACAAATGTTTACTTAATTTATTTATTACATTCAATTTTTAGGATCATAAAAGATTAAAAAAATCATAATTTAAATAAGAATATTTATTTTTATTTAAAAAAAAACATGAAATTAAAAAAATGTAATTTTTACATGAAAGCCATTTTTACATCAGCACTTAATTTTTCAAATTTATTTATTGAATTTAACATTTTAATAACATGTGTATTCTTGTTTAAATTATGTTTTTTTAATCTTTTATGATCCTAGAAATTGAATGTAATAAATAAATTAAGTGAACATTTGTTTAATTGTAAAATATTTAATAAAACTAAGGTGGGCGGTTAATTGTGCCGGTGAGTGTATGTTATATCCGGCCAGCCCATAGTTTTCAATGTTCAGATGTGGCCCTATCCCTTAAAAAGTTTGGGACCCATGTTCTAGAATATCGGTCGGGCGAAGGCCACCATTTATTTTTTCAAGGTAAATTTATAGTTGGACATTCAACAGTTAAGGTAACAAAAAGTTGGCCAGCAAAAAAATAGTTTATCATGAAACAAAAAAAAAAGATAAATGAATAATGAATATATATTTTTTATAGTAAAATACATTATTTGTTAAAGTTTTTGGACCATTTTTCTGAAATATTTATTTTTTTAAATGACGGTGAAATAAAAAGTTGGCCACTTTTCTCAAAACTAGAAATACATACCATATAGTGTAAAAATCACTTTGATTGTTTTTATAGACTTTGACAAAATAAATTATACACATTTGTGTTTTGATTTTATTTCTAGCTGTTGTAATTAATATTTTAAAAAAATTAAGCGAGTGCCAAAGGGGGCCGACGAACAATGTTTTATACTTCCTGAACTTTGTGATTTCAACGACCCCTTCGATATAATGTGCATTTTTCCCGAAGCCCTAACCATTAAGTGATTATTATACTACACTCCCGAGCAAATAAATGGAATCACCTCCCTTGCGAGTATTAAATGTAATTTTCATTCTCAAATATAATAATAATAATATAATATATTTTCATTAGGTTATCATTCTACATTTATTTTATGCCTCCTTTACACTATGATCCAACTTGGGCCAATTCAAGCCAACGCCAATGTGTAGAGGGGGGTTAGCTTGTATTGGTCATTGGTTGACGTTGGCGATGGTTGGCCTTCGGAGCGGTTTTTTCGATATATCAAAGAGGGCCACGAAAGTGCGCAGGGTCTAGGTGCCGTTTCCACAAGGCCATAGACATTGGCCCAACTCTTGGACCACTGTGTGGAGGCACCGTCAAATTAACACTTTTTATTGGTGCCCAACATGGTCAACATGTTTAGCTCACGTTGGGCCATAGTGTAGAGGGCCCATTAAATGCTGAAAAATGAAACTTGTAGAAAAAATATTTAAATTTCTAATAAATTACAAAGAAACATACAAAATATCATTGAATTAATGAAAAGAGAGTGATTCCATTTCTTTGCTCGTGAGTGTAGTATTTTTCATTATCAAGTTAAATAAATTTAGTTTGAATTGCGGACCCCTGACTACGCTCAAGAACCCCCAGAGAGTCTGGGGACCACAATTTATCAATCGCTGATTTATACAATTTACTTTGTTATGGAACTATTAAAAAAGTGATTAAAAATAATATTAATTTTATAATTTACAAATTTTTTACATACCTAACATTCAACCAATAAGGATTTTTTAAAATTACTGTTCCAATCATTTCTGGTGTAAATTTCTTTGACTCTAAATAATTTATTCTCACACAAAGATCTTCAATGCTTTCTCTAAATATAAAAGGATTTTTTGTAAAATATAATCCCAAAGAATCTGCAGGAACTCCATTATCATGAAGAAAACTAAAATAAATATCATTAATCATTTTTTATTTGTTTTTAATTTAAATTTTTTTGGATCACCTAGAGAATTAGGGCAGTAGCCAATAGGGAATTGTTTTTGATCGCGCTTTTCAAACATGATATATATCGCGAGACTACTGCTGGTTGAGACTATTGGAGTCTGCTGAAATCTTAAGTCTGGACCAAGAGAGAATGAAAAAGATGTGATCCATTTAGCTATAATCCAGCATCATTTCGCGATTAGACGGCATGACGCTTTTTATATCAAACACTGATATGGATCATCAAATGGATTTGAAATCTGAGATGTTATATATTCAATCTCAGAGTCCAGCGCGCCCGATCTGTTAACATGTGTTAGGTGTTTGCTATTAATTAATCATGTATTTGATTCGATCGCGAATCGAATGCAGGTGATTTTTGTCAAATATTAAGTAAAAATAATATCCGAATTTATATATTTCTAACTTGAAATAATGAAGTTAAATAAATTTATAATTTTCTCATTAATATATCAAAGAATAATTAACATATTAACGAGAATTGTTTTTGATCGCGCTTTTTAAACAAGATATATATCGCGAGACTATTGCTGATTCATATATTAATGAGAAAATTATAAATTTATTTAACTTCATTATTTCAAGTTAAAAATATATAAATTTGGATATTATTTTCACTTAATATTTGACAAAAATCACCTGCCTTCGATTCGCGATCGAATCAAATACAGGAAACTTATGCGAAGAAATCATAAGTTGGTGTCATCTATTCAATCCGATGGAATGGAATATTTTTAATTATACAGTGGTACCTTGAGATACGAATGTCCTAACATACGAATGTTTTGAGATACAACATGAAATATTCTAAAATTTATACCTCGACATACAACGAAAAATTTGAGATACGAATTTGCGATGTGCCTTATTTGATGATAGGTGTCTCACATTCTTTCGTAACATTTTAAAAGAAGGCAGAAACAGACCTCTCTTGATCGTTACCTTATGAAGGTCTCACGCAGTGAAAGTCAGGAAAGTGAGGCCAAAAAGGCCTGACGTTAAAGTGATGATTAATAAACATTGTGTGTTATTAATACATTAATAAACATTATGTGTATTATTACTCGTTTATCTATATACAAATTGTGTATATTATTTGTAATTTAACTGTGTTTTGGGTTAGTTTCATATCGCTAGAACGCATTAATATATATTACATTATTTTAAATGGGAAAAATTGCTTTGAGATACGATTTTTTTGACATACGACGATGATCACAGAACGAATTAAATTCGTATCTCAAGGTACCACTGTATGTCAGAGGGGTTGTTTTTCACCCCCTCGGGAATCGAACCCGAGTGCCAGTAACAGCAATCCGGGCCACCTGGCTCACCTGCAGGATGCGAATATAATTAAAAATATTCCATTCCATCGGATTGAATAGATGACACCAACTTATGATTTTTTGTAAATTTGAATCTATTACCATCGGCAAATTAATATCTTTTACAGGAAACTTATGATTAGCCAATAGAGAGTTCAGTGAGTTCGTTTTTTTTTCAAATAATGTTTGATTAGATAAAAAATAGATTCACTACAAATCATATTAGATCGGTTTGGTTATATCAGGTTCTCCGATTAGTTAGACAGGGTATGCCAAAATCGGTCGAAACCGGGCGTAACCTATCCGAAGAACCGACCCAACTGGATCTAACCAAACCGAACTGAACAACACTTTCAATTTAACAATTAATTGAAGATTTACTTTATAAATTCTATATAATTTTTTAGATATTGTCCAGGCCATCTGCCCTAATTCTTCAGATACACCAATCTTTACATTGAACCATTGAAAATGCTTAATGCTTACCTTATATATTTTTTAACATCTTTTTCAAAATCTAATCTTAGAATGATTTCACGAGCATTAGTACGTTTTTCTAATCTACTTAAATCAACGCCTAGTTTTGCAATTTGTTGTAAAGTTGGCGAATTATTTAAATAAGGTGCAAAATTAAAACTAGGAGCAAGAGCTGGAGTAATGTTGGATAGATCTTCTTTACAAGGTTCAAGAATATTATTTATAGATTCAATTTTCTCTTGATTGGGGCTTTTGTCTAAAACATTTTCCACAATAGGTAAATTATTTACAGTAGAACTGTATAATTTAGGTATTTTGAATAAATTTCTCAATTTAAAAGCGAGATGTATTTTGTTATTCATATTTCTGTATATGTCGATTAAATATAACACTATAAATAAATTTTATTATATAAAAAGTGTGAAGTTTTGAAATATATTAAACATGTCAATTTTGTTTTTATAGTCAGTACAGGTTAGTAATGTTGTTATAATTATAAATCAAGAGATTCATTTTATTTATTTATTTTTTTAATTAATTTCAAAATATTTGTTTTAATAAAAACTATTGAATAATTTTGGAAAGAAAAATATAGCAATTTAATTTATTATAAATGCTAAAAAGAATCTCAATTGACTAATAAACTTTCTCTTCACTTTGGAAACCCTTTTTAAATCATAATCTCAACTTTGTTCCATTACCCAACTCCCAACATATATTGTAGAATCGATGATTCTATTATTTATTTATTTATTTGCCATTAACGATGGTCTTAAGCAGATACAAGTAATATAAGTATAGACTTGTTTTAATTAACACTTCCTAACTCAATGATAGCTAGGGACGGAATTACAAATTTCCCTCCTTTAGTTACCTACACGAAAAATTGCCGCTCATGATTTAAAATAAATTTACTCATTCAAATGAAATCGATATATTGAGATATTTAAATAACAACCCCCCCCCCCCCATTTGTCTCAACCTTGTCCTGGGGGGGGGGGGGGCTTGTGTGCTTCAGTGAGTTTTGGGGCTATGTCGGCGGGAACTTATGTTCCTGGTAGGGCCACCCATGCCGGACAGGCCAAATATGAGGAGCCAGACTAATAGAGATAAACCGGTCCTCCAAGGATGGGGGTTGTGCTGTGGGCCAGCTCCTCACACACATAAAAACTTTCCCTGCAAAAAAAACCCAGTAGACAGCCTCGGAACACTGACGGATTTAACCTACGACGACACAGGCAAAGAAAATTGACAAGGAATATTGGAATCTGGAACATTCAAATCCTACGCAATAAACAGCAAGAGATCTTATCAGAACTTATAAGGTTAAATATCGACTTGAACGAGGCTATGCGATCCAGAAACCTAAACGAGGAAGATAGTCGGGATCGAGAAAGATTGAGACTGGGTGCGGAGAAGCGTTGAGAGACGTAGCGGGTTCGCGATAAGCGAGGGGTGAACCGCGATTGGAATTAGATGTACACCGTCTTTAGAATTATTTGGAATTACTTTGAAATTCATTAGATAATCTATTGTCATCTATTGTCTTCTACTTGGAAATGAAAGTGGAAGTGGAAGTAGAGGTGTACACGATTTTAGGTCGCTGTTCACCCCTCGGCGATTAGTAAATAAGTAAGTAAATTACAAATTAAACATAGTTTAAATTCTTATGCATATATTTAAACGAACGTTATCTTATAATTCTATTGATTTTTGCAATGGGCTTTCTCGAAAAGAAAATAATTAATAATCCAGTCGATGCACCCTTAAAAAAAAGAAAATTAATAATCTTGTTCAACTCAATGTTTCGCCAAATTCACTCTTCAATGCACAACTAAACTAAAGCGTTAAGACTATTTGATACAGAAACTAGAAATTTCCCGAGCCGCGAATTACCGGCTGAGAATTCAAATTTGAAAACGGCTATTTATTATAGAACATTTCTTTGTTTCAATTTATATTATATTTTATTATGAATTTAAAAATAAAAAATAAATAATAATCCAGAGAAACAGATGAAATATTTTATAAATTTTGATTTTATGATTTTTTTTTTGCCATCCACACACACCTCGTATTCCCAGCTCACTTATGATCGAAATATTTGTAGGACCAGCCGTCCAAAAAATTTTAAGAACCCTCCGACAACACCATATCTCGAAGGCGCGCACCCGGTCCCGGTTACTTGCAGAATAGTCCACGTCTCCGCTCCATACAGAAAGATAGAAAAAATTAGGGATTGGACTAATCTTATATTTGTGTTGTTTGAGATGTGTCTGTCCTTCCATATCTTTGTGAATCGGGACATTGCGCTTTTGGCTAGTTGGATCCGACTTCTTATTTCATCACTAGAGACGGGATTCCTAAACAATTGCATATTTTGTTTGGCGCCACATACGACTCAGGAGATCAATTATCTATCCGAATCATCCATCTAGGACTAGAGCAATCATTCTTAAAGTGGACCGCGGCCTCCTCATGGGGCCATGGAATGCCCGCAAGGGGGTGGCCAAGAGTCGAAAATGTAACAAATAAATTATTATTGTTAAATAAGTAAATTTTTATAAATAGTTTTTTAACCAATCTGAATGTAAAAAAAAAAAATAAGGGGGCCGTGAGATATTGACTTGGGTTCCAAGGGGCCGCGACTTCAAAGAAACACTGCTCTAGAGGACCGAAATGGGGGGTTCAAAAAATGATGTATCAATATAAATCCTAGACGCTTTTATCGATTTTTAAGAAATGAATCTTAAGCCATCTTAAGGAAATGACACAATCTCAAATTGCCAGAGACCTAAAGGGGGTTCAAAAATTATTAAAATTATCAAATTTTCAAAAAAAAATACTATATAGAAAGCTATTTACCCAAGAGAAGGGTCCCTTAATTTAAAAGGAAATATGATTATTTGCTATTGGGCCCAAAATTGGGGGGGGGCTCTTTTATAAAATTAAATTAAACATTTTCTTCCAGTTGACTCCTACTAGCTGGCCCTTGTGTGGGCCCAAGTATATTGTCATAACGATACAAAAGTTCTCTACATCAACTTTTCTCAAATAGTCTCACCGTAATAATCATCATCAAAAATATAATGCTGATGGGGGCTGCAGTCCCACCGAAATTTTTCAATCTACACACTATATATTTTCGATTTGATTGTAAATTTATGATAAATTTTAATAGGTAGGTATGATATACATTTCAAAAATAATACATATAATATAATAATTTCTGGTATTATAGCAGCCTCCCCCCCCCCCCTAAAATAAATAATTTCTCCATACACTCCTGGGAATATGTATTAGTTAAAAAAATCCTTGGGTAATCGGGAGCCTGACTAGCACTTGTCCCTATTATTTTCTTTTTTAATTATATGGAAGAAAGAAGGCGTGCAATCAGAAATAACTCGGAAAGAAGATGCAGAAAATCAATAAATCATGATAAGCCCTCGTATTTGCGAAAAAAGAGCATGTTCAGTGAAAGGAGCCAGTAGAGAAGAAAGTGTTTGTATATCTGGCTCTTGAATGAGTGAAAATTGAAAGAATTCGGGAAAGAGGGCGACAAGGAGAGATTTACATTCTCTAAAAGTCATGGGGATAAACGTATTGAAGAATGGTTCGGTTTGACACTTTTTCAGTTTATCTGAATCCCTGAATCTCATACTAAGCACAAAAATTGCTTTGGGAAATTATTAACTTTATTTCATCGGAACACATGCATAGGAAAGGAAAAATGAGAAGAAGCTTTTACGATGAGTCAGCTTTCTCTGATGGTCGAATTTCCTAATAATCTAATCGCTTGTTCTGATTCTCTTCTCATCATCTAGCCAAGCAATAAAATGCAATATCTAATATTAAACATATAATAGAAATTAATTAATCTGATTTCAGAAAATTGGTTTTTGAAATCTGCTCTATCTCAAATTATTCGTAAAGGATTTAGCTTGATATAATCTGGCACTTACACTCATTTACATAAAACATTACACATTCAAAAACACAATAAATCAAGTTGAAATTAATTGATGAACTAAATTTTAATACCATTTAATTCCCGCTGAACCCCTAGCGATTTGTCTCCTCTGTATTCAGGTGAATCCCGGTTAAAAACGCTGTTTTCTAGTGCAGCTGTCGGCAACCAGGGATCCGTGGCGTAATTTTAATGGTCCGCAAAGAAATTCAGTTATTATTTAAGCAACAAATGTCGCACTTAAAGATTTAAATCTTTATTTGTAAGGTTTCACTGTCTATTGTTTCTAAATTTTAACAAATAGCTATTCCATAATAGTTTAAATAAAGGTGGTTTAGTGTTTCAAATTTTGAATATATTACTATTATTTATTACTCTTTTTGTGTTATCGTCAAATAAATGCAACTAAAATTATTAATATGTAAATAAATATATCATATTCAAAGCTCGTAAATAATTCATACATTAAAAAAATTATGCCATAGTGGTCCCCAATATCTAAAAGATTGCCGACCGCTGGTCTAGTGAATATGAACTGTGTCCTTAATTTTTAAGAAAAACATAAAAATTGTTTTTTCAATAAATTTAGAAAAGAGTAGTTTCGCAAATTAAATAATATATGACGTTATCCTCTTCAAAGAGATCAAGGACAGTACTTTGAATTTTTAAATGGATAAATTATTAATGCAAAATGCACAATTCAAAGTACATATAAGTCATAAGGTTTCTAATTATTATCATTTTTCAATATACAATTCTTTTTTTATCATTTTAACTATATATGTATAAATATTAGCATCATTAAGTTAAAAAAAAGTTATAGTTAATGAGGATATGTTTTATATTATTGACACACTGGCCCTGATAAATTAAAATAATAAAAATATTATTAGTTATATTTTACTTAGTTTAGTTATTCTTGTTTATAGTGTTTCTTCAGTTTCGAATATGCGAATTTATTTTTCTGAGGAAGAAGGAAGAATTAACGTCTTCAACAGTGGCGTAACTACATCGTTAAGGGCCTGTGGCAAATTAATCGGATGGGGCCCTCTCCCACCCAATATAAAGAGCTGCAGGTGCCCCGATGTCTGTAAGCAAAGTCGGGTAGAGGGGCCCTCCGACAAATTTTGATACAGGGCCCATCTAGGGTAAGCTTGGTACTGCTTGGGTGATATCTTTTCCAACAAATGCATTGGGAAATTTTGATACATTTTTTTTTGTTTAACTTGTGTATGCATTAAATTAATTAAAGACAAAACTAAAAAATTTGTAAAAATAAATGTTAGGATCCTCCCTGTGCTCACGGCCCTGTCGGGCCGGGGCCCGTCGCATTTTGCCGACTTGCCACCCCTATAATTACGCCACTGGTCTTCAGCTAAACAAGCATTTCTTCTTTCTCTATCTAAACGAAGTCCCAATACCAATGATCGGTTTGATAAATAATAATGTTTTCTTTTATTCAATTTTTGAAAATTTTAATCAATAAAAATTTCATTTGATAGAACATTACATAAATATTCGTTAATTAGCAACTAATTTAAGAGTACCTAATAAATCTGGATCAAGATAAAGAATAATTCCAAAAGGTCTTATAGAGAATATTTACTAATTTTAACTTTTAATTCATCTAAAATTCTAAATTTGATTTTTTCAAAATGTTAAATTCAAAAACAAATCTAAAAGAATTTATTCATTCTAAGAATACACAAGAGGGTGTCATCTATTACAGCCATTCTTAAAAGGGGGTCCGCGGGAAGTATGTAGGGGAACCGCGAAATATTATAATTTTTTAAGTTTTTATATCTTTACAAAAAAAATATGTTACTAGTTTTTATAAGTGAGACATAATTATGTAAGTGACAGATGAATTTATTAACATCTCAATATTCTTAAACATGGTTAAACTAAATGAAAACGTTGAGCGCATAGGTAAATTTGACCCAAACAGACAGACAGACAAAATTACGAATTGAATAAAACAGTGTAAATATTTTTTATAAGACTAGATTTACAATTTTTATACTATACCAAATATACCTATTTTTCAAGATATATGTTAATACTGACAATCTGATAAAGCATTTTTTGATCATTGCATTTCGCATCTGTGCGACACATTGCCATGACTTGCCAAGAATTGCTGAGCCCTCAAAGTGAAAAAAATATAGATACCTATATATAAATGTTATGTTAAGTTCTGCTTTTTGATTTATTTATGAATTATTGTTACATTTGAGAGTTTTTTTTTTATTCGAGTAATGGTGGTAGGTGGGGGGAGGGTTACTGGCCACGAAAATATTTTAGGATTTTAAGGGGGCTTCGAATATATTTTCGGATTTTAAGGGGGCCGCTACTAATAAAAGGTTAAGAACCACTGATCTATTAGATCCGATGAAATAAATTATTTTAATTACATGTCAGAGAGGTTGTTTTTCACCCCTCGGGAATCAAACCCGAGCATTCCGGGCCATTCGGCATATTTAATCGCTCTAAATATTTTACTTAAAGATTTTAATCTTCATTTGTGAAGATTTCATTGTCTAATGATTGTAAATTTTAACAAATAGCTATTCCAGAATAGTTTAAATAAAGGTGGTTTACTGTTTCAAATTTTGAATTTCTTCAAAATTCGAAGGGCAATGCAATGACTTTTCCAAAGTGAATATGAGAGAGTTCAAGTTGCCGATATAAATAACAGCCCTTTCGATATATAATTAAAAATAATCCATTCCGCATCGGAGTCTAATAGATGACACACACTTGTGGTTTTCTTATAAAATATAAATTTATTTCCATCGGTTATACTTTTGAACTCTCTCATATTCAATTTGATTGATAAAGTCATTAAATTGCCCTTCGGATTTTTGAAGAAATTCAAAATTCAAAACACTCAACCACCTTTATTTAAACTATATGCCATAGGTATGTGTTTAAATCAAATATTGTATATACCATCAAATACAGTATTTGTTTAAATTTAGAAACAGCTCACAAGGTAGCCAAATTGCCCATATTGCTATTACTGGCACTCGGATTCGATTTCCAAGGAGGTGAAAAATAACTCATTTGACATAAAAATAATCAATTCCATTGGATCTAATAGATGACACCCTCTTGTGATTTTCTTAGAAAATATAAAAATGTTTCTATCAGCAACTTGACCTCTCTCATATTCTAATTTATTCATTGTTTTTTTAATAGAAATTTTAAAGTTGTAATTAAATTTATTGTAAATACAATCACTTGTTTTGAAACACCTTCAAAAAATGAATTAAGTCGTGGTTGTACTCGTAGGAATTACACAGTGGGATAAAAAAAGTAAATTTTATGGACTTATTTAATTCGACTTCCTATACAAGGTCTATTAGGTAGAACATGTACAATGATAACGTCAGCTTGGACTTTACGTCGCATTTGATAAACAATTGAGTCATTAAATTTATAATTACAAAATAGTTTTTAATTTTATTTTAACGACAATTTTTTCGATTATAAACCAATATAGAATATAAACCAATATAGAATCGATATAACAAGAATATAATATAGAATCGATATAACATATTAAAAACCTCGATCGATGCATAAAAAGGGACAATTTAAAAGCAAAACTGTAAAAATATTTGTAAAATTTTAAAATTAAATAATTTATTTACTCAAATATTACTTTATAAAACTTATTTTAAACAATTTAAAATTTTTAAATTTCCCAGATCCCTAAAGAATTTTGCCATATCCGACCATCATACAACCAGTGCCGTAACTAGGGCGGTGCCAGCGGTGTCCAGGCACAGGGCGCACCAGGACTAAGTTTTGTTTTGTATTTTGGCAAATATTTTCGAGTAAACGTTTTTTTTTTAACCTAATTTATATATAGAGGCGACTGTGGGTCAGTGGTCAGAGTGTCGGGCCTCTGTCCTGAAGTACGCTGGTTCGAGTCTGAGTCTCGGCAGAATATTTCCAGCCGCCTCCTCTTGGAAAGCAATAGCAAACTACCAAGAGTAGGTATAATTAGCCTAGACAACCTCTCCAAACTAGCCGTTCGGAACCGGCGTTAAAAAGTAGGTCCCATTTATCTTTGTAAAACAGCTAAACACACTCAGCATAGGTATATGTGGAGAGTGCTGAAACGTCAGGGAGACCTGATATGGCACTTAAAGAAGAAGAATTTATATATACTTATTCAAAATTCTACCAAGTTCCTATATTTTTTTTTCAAAGGCGCAGTTATAGCGCACCGGGCGTATAGAAGGCTAGTTACGGCACATCATACAACTTACTACTTAAATTAAAAAATAAAAATTTAAAAATTCACCCCTAGATTCTACACCATTGTCCCTTAAGAAAACTTACTACTTATTGGCAAAAATCAGCAACCGAATGCAATCAGTATAAGGCGCTACCGAATGCAATCAGTGTAAGTAAAACTATTATTCTTATGGGGGAAACGATTTTGTTTTTTCGACAATTTACTACTAATAGATGTCAGGGGGGGAGTGAATTGTGTCATTTCACATGTAGTTATTAATTCAATATATCTCGAGGAGATGTCTTACTGCTATCAGGATTTTCACCAATTGGGATAAAATTGCATATGTGTTTGCTTTTAATATTCATTTTGTCTTTTGTTTAGATAAATTGTAGAAAAAGAAAAAAGAAACAAACAATTGAGACTCCATCAACATTTGGAAATTTTTGGTGAGAGAAATAAAAGACTGTCAAGATTTGAACAGAAATAGAACATAGTTTAACAAATAAAAGTGATATTTTTTTTTATAAAGTGTATATATAGGGTGGGCCATCTAACGTTTGGAATTTAAATCCGCTATAAAAAAAACAAAAAAACTAATGGATATTTTTCAAAATTATGAGTTTATTAGAAAGATTGGACATTTTCATTTAAGAATGAAAAACAACATCATTCAAATGACTGCCAGGGCTGGCTTGACAGTACCCTATCCGAACAACCCAGTTGAAAATGTACTGAAAAATTGGGTTGATCAAATGGGGTACTGTCAAGCCAGCCGTGGCCATGATTGCCACAATCATTTGAATGATGTTCTGTTTCATTCTTAAATGAAAATCTCCAATCTTTCTAATAAACTCATATTTTGAAAAAATATCAATTAGTTTTTTTTATAGCCGATTCAAATTCCAAGCGTTAGATGGCACACCATATATAATGTGGGCCATCTAACTTTGGAATTTGAATCGGCTATAAAAAAAATAATGAATATTTTTTCAAAATTATGAGTTTGAACATTTTCATTTAAGAATGAAAAACAACATTCTTGTTTCCAAAAATTGAAAAAGATGACATGGGTGACATTTGGTTTCAACAGGACGGGGGGCACTTTCCACACAGCCAACGTAACAATCGATCTTTTGCGCACTGTTTTTGGAATTTGAATAATGATTTTGTGTTTCATTCATAAATGAAAATGTCCAATCTTTCTAATAAACTCATAATTTTGAAAAAATATCCATTAGTTTTTTTTATAGCCGATTCAAATTCCAAAAGTTAAATGGCCCACCCTGTATTTAATACATGGTCTTTAGTGATAAGACAGCTAAATCCAAGGTATTTAATTTTCCAATCACGGTCATGTTCATTTATTGTTTATCGGTCGAAGGCTTTTTAAATAGTTGAAGAAAAAACATTTTTTCATTTAACTACATTTTTAATAATATATTTCCTAAACAATTCTAATTAGTAATTACTATTAAAAAAACATTAACATAAAATCTACATTATTGTTAAACCTTCATATTTATTATACTAATAGATTTTTTTAATGTTTTTTAGAAGTAATTAGTAGTGTTAAGTAAATCAGACTAGAAATACAATTGAATAAAGTAATCTTTTAATAATCGTTAAAAGGTTAATTGATTTCAGTTTTGGGATTATAGTGTTGTAATTGATAGAATATAAGTATGTGAATGACTGTATATGGGTTAAGGAAATATATAATTAGAATATGTAACTGTAAGAATAGTAACTGTAAGCAAAGTTTAGTTATGAAGCAGGCACGTCCCAGATATTTCTTTTGGAAAAAATTAAATTTTTAAAAAATAATGTAGGCAGGTAAATATAATACTAATATAACTTCACGATGTAAATGAAAATAATATTAAAATAAAATCTCTAGAAGTCAAAGAATAGACGAGTTGACGAATACGTTTGTTCAAAGCGAGGGGTGAACCGCGACCTAATATCGTGTACACCTACTTCCACTTCGACTTTCATTTCCAAATAGTTCCAAAAAATTCCAGTACTTTAAATACTAAAATACCAAAATAATTTCAAATAATTCCAAAGACGTGTACACCTAATTCCAATCGTTCACCCCTCGGTTCAAAGTGTTTCCAAGGGGTATTGAATGTTTTCTCGTAATATAGCACTAAAAAAATTGTCGATAAATTACACTGCTCGACAAAAATTAAACAAAAATTCTCCACGTAAACCTAACAATGGATTCTAGTAGAGTTTTCTACGCTGATTTTCATCCAATTTCCCGATTTTTTACAACACTTCAGAGTTTTGAGATATTATCGATAAAAATGACGAAAAAGGCCATTTTGACTTATTTTCGAGTTAAAAAATGAGATTCATAAATTAATTCCTGTGAATACATTGTAATAGACTGATGAAGAGGGCAAAGCCCTCGAAACTATAGTCTCGTTATAAATAAATAAAATTTATAATTCCTGCAGAAGACACACTCTTTTATTGTCTCCTTCAATATATAAAAATTCTGCTACTCTCGGCAAAAACTTTCAATTTGGGATAATTGATTTCAGCTCGACTGAACAGACACCGTGATAGTATCTGTAGTATCAGGAAAAGAGCAGAAACGGTTCTTCGGTGAGCCAGAGGAGTCGAGTGAGTTGGTTAGAGCCGGTTCTCCTATTAGTTTAATTGCTCGCTTCTGAATTGCATCCAGTGTAGCAAGAGAATGCTTAGCATTTGTTGTAGTTTGTTGTAATTTTTGAGAATTTATTTTATATAGAGACGTTATTGAAAATAAAATTAAAATTTTAAAAATATATATAAATTACAAGGTACCTATATATTTTTAAAATTTTTAATTTGATAAAATTAATATATGTTTCACCTCGAACCTACACCATTCTCTCTAAGCAAAAAAGCTATTGAAAATTCATGTGAAATATTTTTATTAATACCTCTAAATGAAGGCAAATTCTACATAAAAAATAAAGATTATATTTTTAAATTATATAAAAAAAAAAAATACTTGAAATGTTGTAAATTGTCTCACACAGAGAAGAAGCAGTTTTACATAAGATCTAGTACTGTTATAATAGGGTGGGTGTACACAAATGGCTATTTAAACTATATTTTTTAAATTAAACTAGGCTGATTTTTATATCATTACTTATTGTTAAACTTATTTTTTAAATAAAAGATGCAAACGTTTAAGAACTTCAAATTAACATTTTTATTATTTTTTTTCTGGCAGATCTGTTATTACTTCAAGCAGAAGACACAGCTATGATTTATTCCTTACAAAAATAATCTTATTATTCATATTATTTTATCAGGGTCAGTGACATAGCAAAGATAATATTTTTTCTGATAGATCATATCTCCCCTTATTTTGAAGATACAAAATTAACTTATCTATGAAGGAATCATCAGTATTTAAATAAATCAAATTCTTATATTATTTCGATATTATAGAAAATTCATAAAGTCTTTGTGTCTGAGAATAAGTAACGATATAATCAAAATACCATTTATTTATTTTAAAATTTTTATAAATATTTACTTTTCCAAATTTCAATATTTTAAGGAACAAAAAACCAAAGACAATATAAATTTATCTCATGAAAAATAAATACAAAATTATTTAAAAACTTCCTAATCGTTACTATTTGTTTTGATAAGAAAGCAGATCTTAGATATATTCCAATATATTATATTACTATACCATAAATATAGATTTTTATTACAATATCGAATATTTTTATAAAATCTCTAGAAATAAAGCATAATCTATTTTTCTAGCAAAAAGGCGGAAATTCTATTGATCAAGAGAAAAATTTCATAATCCTTTTGATAATTGCTTTATTAAAACTTCTTTTTTATAACTGTCGGTATTTAGAAATGGCTTGAATTAAAAGTGTGAAAAGAAAATTACAAAATTCATTTATTATCTTGTTATAAACGTCAAATAAGAATCTCAAATATCTTTAATTTATAAGTATTTCCACACAAATTCCATAGCCTTGGATCAGAGTCGAGTGTCGAAGGACTGGTTTAAATCTGTTTTTACACACACACACCCACAGACATTCATAAGATAATATTAGTTGTATTAAAATAGGCTTTAGTTCCAGAAGACCGAAAAAAAATTAAATAATAATAATTATTTTAATATTAAAACGGTATTTTTACCGAAAATAGCACTTTCTTTCAAAAGTTCATATTGATTTATAAAAGTTGCATCTTCGTGTATTCTTACGGAGGTGGGTTTACCGGAATCGGAGTCGGAACCGGAGATTTTAAATTTGATTTATCGGAGTCGGAGTCGGAGTAGAAGAGAGATGTATTTAACTAACTGTTAAGAGTAGGCCTAATAAAATAATAGAAATATAATTGAAGGGTTGAGAATGATAAAGACCAAAGCCACATTTTCTTTCAAAAGTTGTTTTTTGATGTAGTTTGCATTGGAAACACAAGTAGCAGATACTGGTAAAGTATTGGAAGATAAAAGTCATAGATGGTAGTATCATAGTCAATGTGGTAGTATTATGATTTATAGATTTTTTTAAAGTTTCAATTTGCTCTCCTGAAAAAAGTAAATTTGTGGCTTTGGACTTTATTATTCTTGACCCTTCAATTCTGTAATCGGTCTCTTTAATCAGTCAAATATAAATAATAATATACATACGTAAAAATAACATGGAACAATAGAAAAATATGCTTAATTAAATTTTTTAAATCAATTTGAGGGACTCTAAAAGTAGCAAAATGTACTTAATAAACAAAAGCTTAGCATAGGGGTTCCCAAACTTTTCCGAGTCGCGCCGCTTTTTTTCAATTAAAATTTTTCCATGGTGCCCTGCCCTAAGTAAAAGTAATGTCTAATCGTAAAAGTAAGAGATAAAAATAAATAATAAATACATTTTTAGCTTCTCTTAATAAAATTAATAACAAAAATAAAAATTTTAAGGGAGAATGGTGTGGGTTCTTAGTGAAACATTTTAAATAAAGTAAAGAAAAATTTGAAAAATTTTAATTTAATTTTAAAAACTTTCTTAAAATTTTTTAAAATTTTCTTTACTTTTATAAAAATAAAAGCTTCAACAGGTTCATTACTGGAAATAAATAATTTGAAATAAAAATAAATATGGGTGTACGAGTTATTATTATTATTTTTTTTAAGTAGTAGGTAATTAATATTTTTGCATTCTTTAGCTTTTAGGTTAAAAATAAAATAAAATGAGAGAGTCTTCTGTTTTTTAAATAAAATAATTTTTAATTATTTCTAGAGACTATAGTTTCGAAGGCATTGCCTTCATCATCAGTCTATCACAAATATTTCAAATTAGTTACAAATTAAGATTTATACATAGAAAATTTTGAAAAATATATAATGTCTTTTTCTTCATGTTTCTTCTTGGGAGATTAGAATATAACTGGCTCAATATCTGGGTTGCTCTTTTGTTTAGGCATTTTCTAATGAGTTTTACCTGAATGAATGGAATGTTTTTAAAAAAAGGGTCAAAGGGTAAAAAAGGGGTGTTTAGGCATTTTCTAATGAGTTTTACCTGAATGAATGGAATGTTTTTAAAAAGGGGTCATTGATAATTTCTAGTTTTTCATTTAAAGATTCAATTGGGCTTTTTTCCAAGGATTTTAAAATTTCAATGGATTCTTTTAAAGAAAGAATTAAGGGGTCATTGACTTCTTTGATTAATTTAATTTTGGATTGATCTGGAAAACTATGATTGTGAGCATTTAAATGCTCTGCAAATGCATAATTTTCATATTTTAATTTGTAGGCTCTCTTGTGTTCATTGATCCTAATAGATAAATTTCTTTCCGTTTTTCCTATATAAGTTGCATTGCAATCTTGGCATGTCAATTTATATACACCGGATTTTTCATTTTCCGGAATTTTATCTTTAATTTGACTTAATTCACTTCCTAATGTATATGGTGATCTAAAGATTGTTGCGTACCCTAAAGATTTTAATTTGTGCTTTATTCTTTCGGACATCTTACCATAATATGGTAATATTAGTTTTGGCAGATCTTTAATTTGTGAATTTTGTGAATAGATTAAATTTAAATTTGATTTTTGAATTTTACCTTTTAATATTTGATCTATTAAATTGCTTTCATAACCATTATTTATAGCTATTTCTTTGATTATCTCTAGTTCTGTTAAAAAATGCTCTTTCTTTAATGGGATACTATTTAAACGGTGGATCATTGAATGGAATGCTGCTAATTTATGTGACATTGGTCGACAAGCCATGTTGTGAATTACGGTATCTGTAGATGTATCTTTCCTATAAATTTCGAATGTGTGTTTATTTTCTTCAATTTTAATTTTAAGGTCTAAATAATTTAATGTTTTTTCTTTTTCCTTTTCCACGGTAAATTTGATTTTTTCATGTAATGAATTTATATGTTTTATGAATTTATTGAGAATTCTTTCAGTCCCTGTCCATAAGACAATCACATCGTCAACATATCTATAATAATATTTGATATATTGAGAGAATTCGCACTTTATATTTAAAAATTGTTTTTCGAAATGTTTTAGGAAAATTTCGGCAAATAATGGTGACAGAGGGTTTCCGATTGCTAAACCATTTTTTTGTTCATAAAATTTATCGTTGTATTGGAAAAAATTGTGATTTAGACATAACTCCATTAAATCACTTAGGTCTGTTTTTTCTTTTATGTTCAAATTTGGACATGTATAAATTATCTGGTCAACTAGGTCTTTTGTTTCTGAAGGGGGGACGTTTGTAAATAAACTTATGATATCTAAAGAGATTAATTTTGCGTTATTGGGGATATCTATGTTTTTAATTTTATTTATTAAGTCTAATGAATTTAAAATTGAGTGATCTGGTTGAAAATTAGTTTTTTCTTTGAAGATTTTATTTAGGCTTTTGGCTAATTTTGTTACACACGCTCCTGAGTAGCTTACTACAGGTCTAATTGGTATTTCGTCTAGTTTTTCCGATTTATGAATTTTCGGAAGGGAATACAATCTAGGACACTTTGGGTTCTTTTCTATTAACGACATTTTGGTTTTTTCGTTTAAAATTTTGGAATTTTTAATTTTGTCCCTAACTAATTTGTTATATTTATTTACTGGGTTTTTAATTTGATTGAAATTTTGTGTTTTCAAGAAGGTTTCGGTTTTCTCTTTATAAATTTTTTGATCTAGTATAACTATTGAATTTCCTTTGTCACTTTTTACTACTGTTAAATTGTTTTCCTTAATTTTTGATTTTAGTGATTTTATTGTTTTATTTTCCGAATAATTGATTTTGTTCCTATTTTTTTCTATTTCTTGTCCTAGGATTTTAGCACAAATTGTTTTGTTGGTGTCATTTTCCCTATTTTTTATTAACGATGCTGCCATATTAATAGCGATGTCCTCTATTTCGTTTTGTCTAATTGGTTTTTCTACGCAATGTTTTAGACCTTTATTCAGGACGTTCTTTTCGGTTTCTGTGAAAACGGTGTTTGAATAGTTTTTTATTCTATCGTTGAATTGGAATTTTGGGTTAGTAGGATTATTTTTGAAATTTTTTGTGGCTTTTCTATGTATATTATAAATCTTAATTTGTAACTAATTTGAAATATTTGTGATAGACTGATGATGAAGGCAATGCCTTCGAAACTATAGTCTCTAGAAATAATTAAAAATTATTTTATTTAAAAAACAGAAGACTCTCTCATTTTATTTTATTTTTAACCTAAAATAAAAACAATTCTGTTACCATCGACAGTGAAATCTTTTATTCAACTAATAAGAAACAGGATCGTCAATCCATTGTCAAAAACACCACAAATAATTCAACATGGAAACAAATATCAATAGTAAATTTTACGTACTAAACAAGGATACCATTTTGGAACTACAAACTGAATCGTTACAACAAGCTCTAAACAACTATTACAAACTCCGCCTCAAGTATTCGACTGCCAACAAAAATATCTTCTTCAACAAAACCTGCCTCTCCAAAAAATTGACTCCAAAATACGTCCAGATCAAGATTAAAACCAAATCAACGCTCGCTTCAAAAATCATCGAGAAATCAACAAAAAATTGGGTAAGATTAGAATTAAATAAATGGTACAATATCAGGGATACACTCAAACTGTATTTATACAATACCCACACTCGGCTTACAAATTTATTACACCCTTGTGAATTTGATACAGTAGACTCTCAAGTAAGAGATAGGATAGATAGTATAATGAAAATAAAAACCGACAAAATTAATAAAAAGTTACAAAATTTAGAAAAACATAGGAATCAACAAAAAGAAAAAAATTTCAAAAATAATCCTACTAACCCAAAATTCCAATTCAACGATAGAATAAAAAACTATTCAAACACCGTTTTCACAGAAACCGAAAAGAACGTCCTGAATAAAGGTCTAAAACATTGCGTAGAAAAACCAATTAGACAAAACGAAATAGAGGACATCGCTATTAATATGGCAGCATCGTTAATAAAAAATAGGGAAAATGACACCAACAAAACAATTTGTGCTAAAATCCTAGGACAAGAAATAGAAAAAAATAGGAACAAAATCAATTATTCGGAAAATAAAACAATAAAATCACTAAAATCAAAAATTAAGGAAAACAATTTAACAGTAGTAAAAAGTGACAAAGGAAATTCAATAGTTATACTAGATCAAAAAATTTATAAAGAGAAAACCGAAACCTTCTTGAAAACACAAAATTTCAATCAAATTAAAAACCCAGTAAATAAATATAACAAATTAGTTAGGGACAAAATTAAAAATTCCAAAATTTTAAACGAAAAAACCAAAATGTCGTTAATAGAAAAGAACCCAAAGTGTCCTAGATTGTATTCCCTTCCGAAAATTCATAAATCGGAAAAACTAGACGAAATACCAATTAGACCTGTAGTAAGCTACTCAGGAGCGTGTGTAACAAAATTAGCCAAAAGCCTAAATAAAATCTTCAAAGAAAAAACTAATTTTCAACCAGATCACTCAATTTTAAATTCATTAGACTTAATAAATAAAATTAAAAACATAGATATCCCCAATAACGCAAAATTAATCTCTTTAGATATCATAAGTTTATTTACAAACGTCCCCCCTTCAGAAACAAAAGACCTAGTTGACCAGATAATTTATACATGTCCAAATTTGAACATAAAAGAAAAACAGACCTAAGTGATTTAATGGAGTTATGTCTAAATCACAATTTTTCCAATACAACGATAAATTTTATGAACAAAAAAATGGTTTAGCAATCGGAAACCCTCTGTCACCATTATTTGCCGAAATTTTCCTAAAACATTTCGAAAAACAATTTTTAAATATAAAGTGCGAATTCTCTCAATATATCAAATATTATTATAGATATGTTGACGATGTGATTGTCTTATGGACAGGGACTGAAAGAATTCTCAATAAATTCATAAAACATATAAATTCATTACATGAAAAAATCAAATTTACCGTGGAAAAGGAAAAAGAAAAAACATTAAATTATTTAGACCTTAAAATTAAAATTGAAGAAAATAAACACACATTCGAAATTTATAGGAAAGATACATCTACAGATACCGTAATTCACAACATGGCTTGTCGACCAATGTCACATAAATTAGCAGCATTCCATTCAATGATCCACCGTTTAAATAGTATCCCATTAAAGAAAGAGCATTTTTTAACAGAACTAGAGATAATCAAAGAAATAGCTATAAATAATGGTTATGAAAGCAATTTAATAGATCAAATATTAAAAGGTAAAATTCAAAAATCAAATTTAAATTTAATCTATTCACAAAATTCACAAATTAAAGATCTGCCAAAACTAATATTACCATATTATGGTAAGATGTCCGAAAGAATAAAGCACAAATTAAAATCTTTAGGGTACGCAACAATCTTTAGATCACCATATACATTAGGAAGTGAATTAAGTCAAATTAAAGATAAAATTCCGGAAAATGAAAAATCCGGTGTATATAAATTGACATGCCAAGATTGCAATGCAACTTATATAGGAAAAACGGAAAGAAATTTATCTATTAGGATCAATGAACACAAGAGAGCCTACAAATTAAAATATGAAAATTATGCATTTGCAGAGCATTTAAATGCTCACAATCATAGTTTTCCAGATCAATCCAAAATTAAATTAATCAAAGAAGTCAATGACCCCTTAATTCTTTCTTTAAAAGAATCCATTGAAATTTTAAAATCCTTGGAAAAAAGCCCAATTGAATCTTTAAATGAAAAACTAGAAATTATCAATGACCCCTTTTTAAAAACATTCCATTCATTCAGGTAAAACTCATTAGAAAATGCCTAAACACCCTTTTTTACCCTTTGACCCCTTTTTTAAAAACATTCCATTCATTCAGGTAAAACTCATTAGAAAATGCCTAAACAAAAGAGCAACCCAGATATTGAGCCAGTTATATTCTAATCTCCCAAGAAGAAACATGAAGAAAAAGACATTATATATTTTTCAAAATTTTCTATGTATAAATCTTAATTTGTAACTAATTTGAAATATTTGTGATAGACTGATGATGAAGGCAATGCCTTCGAAACTATAGTCTCTAGAAATAATTAAAAATTATTTTATTTAAAAAACAGAAGACTCTCTCATTTTATTTTATTTTTAACCTAAAATAAAAACAATTCTGTTACCATCGACAGTGAAATCTTTTATTCAACATTCTTTAGTGTTTGTGTTTTGGTTTGAGAAATGTTCATTCGTTAATTCGAATTTCGAATTTCTAAACCCCGATAGCTGAAAAACGAAAGGTCGTAGAAAGTTCATTCAGGTCCCATAATAATATCTAATGTCGAACCGTCTAGATTCCATAATCCACGATAATTTAAAAACGTAAAGTCATAAAAAAAAATTTGTTGGTCCGGATTCCCCATTCTTATCACTAGTCAAGAACACAGAATCGTTCAGTTCGTTCTAGTGCCAAAAAAATTGTATTTTATTTGATCACACACGCAGATAGTTAAAGAGAGAGATTTTTTGGATTTAAGGTACCTGAAAATTGGAAAAAAATGAACATAAAAAATTAAATCATTTTGATTTGGAAATTTTTTTATCAAATTAAACACGACCAGCAGGCTTTAGCTTGCAAGCATACCAAAGAAATTTTATTAGAAAAAATAAATGATTAATTTTATTAAAAACAAATTTCGTATGAATTGATTTTCTAAAATGAACACGCCATAATAAATATCTGTTTACTCTTATTTATTTGATTAAAAAATCTACTACTACTACTACTCCTCGGCGCTACAATCCGTTGTGGATCTTGGCCTCATGGACGATTTGTCTCCATCTTCCACGGTCTTGGGCGCTGGTTTCCAAGTCATCGACTCCAAGAACCCTGAGGTCTTTTTGGATGTTGTCCCTCCACCTCATACGCGGCCGTCCTAAGGGTCTTTTTGCACATGGTATTGCCTCCCATACATAAAAAATCTACCCAATAAAAATAAATTTATTGTATATCTTAATTATTTAATTAAAAAATGTATTCGATAAATTTTTTCTTTCATTAAAAGCAAATGAAATGAATCTACCGAAATTTCGAAAAAATAATTCCCCTTATTTCATTGAAAATATTTTAAAAACAATTAAAGATAAAAATTAAAAATAATAAATTCTCTGAAATGCAATTGGGACAGAATGTCTCACCCTGGAATAGAAAGAAAAGGGTGCGAAATATAAACTTGGGCACTTTTATAATAATCCCGGATACATATCGAGACAAGTCCTTATCTATTGGAGAGAGTGAAACAAGCTCAGACATGAAATAAAGAATTTTCTATTAATCAAGTATAGTACGCGTTTTATCAATATCCTCTACTTCTCCTTAAAACAAGATAACTATTTTAATACTAATAATAAAATTGCATGCAATGTCTAATATATAGAGTTGAAATATGTTAAAAAATTGCAATTTTTTAGTAAAAAAGTAAAATATATGCTTTCAAAGCGATTAAATGCAAATAATTAAATTAGTCCCACCACAAATATATATGGAATGTTTTCTACATTTGATTCAAATGCGAATCAAATGTAGGGAATTTTGTCAAATATTGAGTGAAAATAATATCTGAACTTATATATTTCTAACTTGAAATAATGATATTAAATAAATTTTTTCTCATTAATATATCAAAGAATTGGTACATCAATGAGAATTGTTTTTGACCGGGCTTATTTGAAAAATATATTTATCGCAAGACTACTGCAGATTACGCTATTGGAGTCTCCGGAGTCTTAAGTATGGACCAAGAGAGAAAAAGATGTGATCCACTTAGCTACAATCCAACGATAAATATCTTTTTTAAATAAGCGCGGTCAAAACAATTCTCATTGATATAGCAATTATTCTTTGTTTTATTAATGAGAAAAATTATAAAAATTTATTTAATATCATTATTTCAAGTTAGAAATATATAAGTTCAGATATTATTTTCACTCAATATTTGACAAAATTCTCTACATTTTATTCGCGATTGAATCAAATGTAGAAAACATTCGATTAATTTATGGCAAGCATCTAACATACATGCTAATAGATCAAGCGCTCAGGACGGGGAGATTAAATATATAACATCTGAGATTTCAAATTCACTTGGTGATCCATCCGAATGTCTAGCGGGCTATACGCGAAATAACGTTGGATTGTAGCTAAGTGGATCACATCTTTTTCTCTCTTGGTCCAAACTTAAGACTCCGCAGACTCCAATAGCGTAATCCGCAATAGTCTCGCAATAAATATCTTTTTCAAATAAGCGCAGTCAAAAACAATTCTCATTGATGTATCAATTATTCTTTGATTTATTAATGAGAAAAATTATAAAAATTTACAAATATATAAATTGTATATACTCAATTTTTTGAATTCAAGGTACCTGAAAGATTGAAAGAAATATCGAATTCGAATTTTTTCACGAAAATGAAATTTTGATTTGAAGCTTCTATTAGTAAATCAAACCAATGTTCTAATTAATGAGTAATGAGAATGGGTCCCTTCTAATGTTATATGCTCCATATGTTGGAATAAATGATAAATGTTTGTGTGTTTATATTAGATAACTTTAAAATAAACTACAGTAATGTAAATGAAATTTAAAAACTGTTCATATCCACTTATTTTGCTATCGGGTGTGAATAAAATTTTACCAGTATTTTTTAATTAAAAGCTAAAAATAATTTTATTTGTAGATAGATCAATAGTCTATTTTTTCTTGTTTTTCCTATGGGCTTCGGAGATAACCAATAGTTTACTGTAGTATAAAAAAAACTCAACATCCCACCCGGGTCCCCAAAAAGTCCGGGCCCCTGGGCATTTGACCCCTTGGCGGCCCTGATTATGAAGCTTCGCGGCGCACTTGTGAAAAGGCCACAGTTTAGGAACCTCTGGCTTAGCAGCTTTATCTCAGTACAGTCTAATTGTCAGCGCTCTGGCTGGCCGATGTCGAATCTTGCGATCTTCGTTATAACCTCCAATTCAAGAAAGTCTGAGCCGGAGGTGTAAAATCAATCGGAAGTTCCGATATTTCGGAGTCGGAATCGAAGCTCCGTAATATCCTAATTCTTACCAAAACATAAATGGAATAAAATAACGATACATATTATAATTTAGGATCTTTTTAAGTATCAAAACATTTAAATATTCATATACACTCGACTCTCGATAATTCGAAATCCAAGGGACTATAAGAAAAATTCGAATTATCGAGACTTCGAATTATCAAGAAGTTTGAATTATTAAGAGTTTTTATTATATTTTTGAAAATATGTATGAGCTTACATATATATATTAGCCTCAAGTAAAAAAGTAAAAATAATTAAAACGACAAAAAAGAACAAAAAATCCCTGTATTAACATTACAATAGAAAGGAGGTAAACATTACGCGGAAAATGATGAGTAAACATTGCTAAGAAAAATTTGAATTATAAAGTGGGGAAGTGGCCTAGGAGTTCAAATTATAGAACGTTCTCTCCCCCTCTTGTTACGAAAAAAGATTTCGAGTTATCGAGCGTATCAAAATACACAGCATTTTTTTCGATTTACCGAAGTTAACAGCTGAAGAGTTCGAATTATCGAAAAATTCGAATTATCGAATTATTAGAATTAGCAGAAAGTTCGAAACTATATAACACCTCTCGAGTATCTAGATAGAGTCTAGTATAGGTACTAGGTATATATATTTTAGTCTCGAGAATCTATATATATATTTACTATATCTCATTTCAAGCTTTGTGCTACTAGGGATCTTTTTGAATATTGTACATATTTTGAAAATACATTAGTAAACATGTTTACGTTCCCAGTAATCATAAAAAGTGATGAATTGTGATGCTTTGAAATTTTCTAAAAGTCCATTGTTTCTCCAAGGACTAAGATAAATATTATCAGATTTTTGTTTGTATACTTTGCATTTTTTGTGCTGGTTTGTTATGATTTGATTAGAAATTAAATTATGGTTTTATATTTCATTAAAACTTTTTTATTTTTATTTTATTCGGGGTTTAAAGGAGCATCGACTGCTAAGGTCATTAGCGCCTAAATTAAAACTTATTTTTTTTTTTTAAGTTATATTAGTGTGTCAATGTTTATTATTTTACCATACAGGGTATGGTCAAGTATTGTATAGTAATCGTGCATGAAAAAAGTGGTTTTTCCTTCTTTTTTTCGAAATATCTAAAAAACGGATGAAACTATTTTGATTAAAAAAATTTAGCAAAACCATGGCATTTCGCTCTACAAAAAAGCTCTTATAAGTAAACATCGAAAAAATTATATTTTTCGAGATAATAATTGTTTTGTCAAAATTTCTGTTAGTTAGTCTGTCTGGTTGTCTGGTTGGGTGTCCAAATTTTTGCGGACGAGCTAGCTCAAAAACTAGTTTGAATATCGAAACCAAATTTTACACGTAGTTTTGGTCCATTGAGATTAAGAGCTTATTAGATTTTGGTGCATATCGACCCAAAATTAAGAGGGGTTGATGGGGGAGTTAAAAATTAAAAAATCTAGCCCATTTGAGCAAACTCAAGCAAATTTTGTATAATTAATCAGTGGACCCCCAAAAGTCTAAAAATTCAAAAACTAACCGCCCAAAATGGGGGGGGGTGTAGGGTCAAAAAATGAAAATCTAGGCGCTTGTACCAAACTCAACCAAATTTTGTATACATAATCAGTGGGCCCTCATGAGTCTAAAAATGCAAAAACTAACCCCCCCCCTACATGAATATAAATAATTTTATTAAATATTAAATATAAGTGAGGGGCCAGGTTGTATGGTGGGGTCAGGTGGATGGCCACATCAGAACACGTCAGCTTATTTTTCTTTATAATTGATTCTATTTAAAAATTTTGACCCAGAACGTCAGAACAATGAACATTACAAGCAAAGGGCAACTTTTGGATCGCCTTAAAGTTAGCCTACCTGCATCATTCAAGTTTTGTGTTTTTGAATAAGGTTAATAAATCGTTTAGTTTAGTTCATGCACTATATAAGTGAATTAACCGATTTTAGGGTTCCCTTCAACGTAAAATGGAACCCTATTATTTATTTTATTTTATGCACTATTTTTACTTTGCCGTATGGAGAAGAATTGTAATCGTGTTTTAAAATGTGTTTATTTTCCTCCTGGCCGGCCATAATATCAACATACAGAATTTTTAGTCTGTCAAAATTAGACATGGATCAAGGCGGAATTTACACTTTTTAAACGTAAAATGAGACTTTATCATTGTCAATACAATGTCTGTCTGTATGTAATAGTGTCAGAGAATTGTAGCTCCTAAACTAAACAAAATATAAACTCTAAAGGCCATAGGGATATAAGCATACTGAATCGGCCCCCTGAAAGATAATATAATAATACTTAGGGGATATGTAGGTACTAATAAAATAATAAGATCCTGAAAGTTTCAGATCCCTAACTCAATTGGTTTTTGAGAAAAAGCAAAATATGTAAAAAACAGAAAAAAAATAAGCTGACGTGTTCTGATGTGGCCATCCTCTTGACTTTACCATACAATCTGGCCCCTCACTTATATTTAATATTTAATAAAATTATTTATAATCATGTAGGGGAATGGGTTAGTTTTACCATCTTTAGACTAGCCCACTGATTATGTATACATAATTTGGTTGAGTTTGGTACAAGAGCCTATATTTTCATTTTTTGACCCTACACCCCCTTCCCCACATTTTGAGCGGTTAGTTTTTGCATTTTAGCCTTCTCGGGTCCCACTGATTATGTATACAAAATTTGATTACCCTGTATGGTAAAGTAAAATTTTTTCTCAGAATTGACCAAACCGATTGATCTAAATTTTTACTATGTTTTGGGGACTGATAATAACTTCAAGAAAATAATTATAAGCTTTATAGGTTAATTGGACCCTTGAAAAAAATTGTTTTTCTTTAAATTTCAATTTTTCGCCATGATACAATTTTGACACAATTATGAAACTATTTTTTTTTCAAACCTTATCCATTTCCCAATAATAGTATGACCTTTTCAAATTTTGAAAAAAAGTACGGCATAGTAAAAAAAATAATTGAAATTAAAAGAAAAATAATTTTTTTTAAGGATCTAATTAACTTATAAAGCTCATAATTTTTTTCCTAGAAGTATTATCAGTCTCCAAAACATATTGGGAATTTGGTTCAATCATGAGAAATATGGTTTGGTCAATCATGAGAAATATTTTTCTGTTTTTTACATATTTTACTTTTTCTCAAAAACCAATTGAGTAAGGGATCTGAAACATTCAGGATCTTATTATTTAATTAGTATCTACATATCCCCTAAGTATCATTAAATTATCTTTCCGGAGCCGATTCGGTATGCTCATACCCCTATGCCCTTTACAAGATATATAGTATGCATTTAGTTTCTCCATATTCTTTATTCAAATTTTAACATAATGATTATTTTTTGAGAGAGTCGAAATAAACCCCCTGAGTTGTGAGGTAGGCTGAATTTATTTTTTTAAATTAATTTAATTTAAAATGGTGATGTAGGAAGGGGGCGTCACAATACCAATTTTTACTCGATTTTCGTATATAACAAAATTTCAAAACTACTAAAGATAAAATTATGAAAAAAATTCCACACATAATTTATTCTCTTCTTATCAATGGCAAAAAGAAAAAAATTGATATCTCAAGCATTTTGCAAGATAAAACGTACATATTTGAAGTCCGACTTGCACTTGGATGCTTTTTATACTTATAATACTTGATTAATTTTGAGCCTTTATGACAAATCCATAAGTTCGGGTTTTTTAAGGGAGTGGTCAAAGGGCAGACCACTAAATTCGTAATTTAAAATTTCAAGGACCACTAGTATAATTTTTAAAGGTACGAATTATTTTCGATTATTGAGTACATATATATTTATTTACATATTTGACGAAAACATGAAAAGAGTAATAAATAGTTCTATATATTAAAAATTAGTGCGACATTTGTTGTTTAAATAATATCTGAATTTCTTCAAAGGTTCAAAGGGGCTTTCAAAATTTTCGAATTTTCTAGGAGTCTGAGGGTATTAGCTAGCTTCTCTGGTAGCAAGTTTGAAGTTTCTGAGGTGACTGGTGTTGGTGCGAGGTGAAACATATTTTATTTTAATAAAAGAAAAGTAAAAATATTTTTTGGGAAAATTAAATAATAATTTTCCTCAAAAATATTATGACTGGTAGTGCCTCAATAATTCATGTATTTATTTTATTTTTATATCTCTATTTATCTCTCGCTACACTTGTATTTATTGTTATCGATTTTCAATCTTACCTGTAAGCATCAGCATCACTTAATGAATCATAACTATTAAAGATTCGGGAAATGTGAGTGCACTTCGCCCTAGTATGTGGGGGTCCAAAGAGCGTAGTATCTCTCTCTCAGTGAGAGATGATGTGTCGCGGGGATCGCCGATGAGGTCAAAGTTCAAAGTCGGCTATAGGTGATTAGAGCAACGGACAGCCGAGAGTGCTCCGCAGAGTGGACATCGCAGTCGCAGAGGGAACAACCGGGAAGACCGACTACTTACAACTTCGCGTTCTTCACAGTCTTCATGTAAGCCTGATAGTTTATTTTATTTTCTATTATTTTGTTTGTATGCAATGCATATCCATTAGATCAGGGCTGTCCAAACATGGGGCCCAGCACTTCAATGAACCCCCGCATCCTTCGTCCTTCCAAAATTAAGGTCCCCTCTCAAACACAGGCCCGTGCTGACCAGGGGATAGGGGACGTGCCCCCCCCTGTGCCCTTTGTCTAAATGTCTTTTTCCGCCCCTGTCCTAAAATCGTGAAAAAATCCAATACACAAAAACAATTAAAATTTGTTTTAATATAGTCAACAAAACCAAAATTAAATTATTTACTCTCGGAATGAATAATATTAATATCCTTATAGAAGAACATATTGGCATATTGTATCTAGTTAGTTATTTTTATAGACAATTTAGATAATTTTTGAAATATTTTTGAAATGAATGTTTTAAAGAGAAAAATATATATTAATTTGAAAATCATTTTCATAGAAATACTCTCAGAAATGTCGCCAGTGTGAAACTAGCTCAGAAATGGCGCGTCTGTTACTGTTTTAGTATAATAATTTGTAATTTTTTGAAATTGAAACGTATCTAATGATTTAGTAAAAGAACTTTCAATTTCCCAAAAACATAATTATGTATTTTTAAAAAATAAATTTGTAATAAAAAATATGCCAAATTTTGAATATTTTTGAATCCAGGTTAGATTTTCAAAAAATTTCCGGGCACCGCCAGACCCCCCCCCCCTAACCTCATCACCCTACTTGTCCCCCGCCCTTCAGAGGTACCCAGCACGGGCCTGCTTAAACATACTAAAAAACTGGAGTTTTTCCTGAGCATTTTCCCAAAAACAAACAAACAAAAACCTCCGATATCCTACCTAATAATCAATAGACTAAAATTTCCCGAATGCTTACTGTATAAATAAATTTACGATTAGCCACATTGGCGAATGCCCTTTGCGGGGCAATGTATGATTTTTCATTCCACTCTGTAAATAAAAATCCCACATGTCTTGGGATGAAACTTTATATATATTGTATTAAATCTGCTTAATAAAAAAGACATTATCAAAAAAAAAAAGCACTGCAATGAATGTGGCCCGGCATAAAATCCTAAACTTCGTACTTACTAGAAAATGAATCTGATGATATCATTTGCCCTGTTAATGTTTTTTCTCTAAAAATAAGAAATCTGAAAATCTACTGAAAAGTTTTCGAAAAATAAAAGTGCTAATTTTAAATTTTGAATCTGGAACTAGATTTCAAGATTTCAGGAAAAATAATCACTGTTTTGGTCTATTTTTGATTCCATTTTCATTAGATATAAATTTTTTATCCGCAAACTTTCTGATTGAATGTATGGAACTATAATTAGATACTGATCTGAAAGAAAAATGTAATTAGTCTCTTTATTAGAATTTTATAATAATTATCTACCCAGAAACAAATATTACTGGCTTCACAATATTCATGATATATTATAAGTATGTATGTAATTTACATAAACTAGAAGCTATTTTCAAGAATAAAATTTACGAAAATTAATATTAGAAGCTGAAGTAAAAAATAATAAATTTCTTAATTTTTTAAATATTTATTATTCCAGAAATTAAAACTTCTTTTTATGCTTAATAATTAAAAACAAAAATTCTGAACAAGTAGAAATCAAAGATTATTATGCTATGCCATTTTCGCTTCTTTGTTTAGTCGAGAGGTGAACCGCGATTGGAATTAGGTGTACACGTCTTTGAAATTCCTTAGATAATGCCCCTTAATCTATTGTCTTCTACTTGGAAATGAAAGTGGAAGTGGAAGTAAGTCTACACGATATTATGTCGCGGTTCACCCCTCGATTATAGTTATATTATTAACAAAATCGGTAGAGTTAGTTTATAGGTCCGAGACAATTTTTATTTCTCCAAATGCAGCCCGTTTAAGCCAAAAGGTTGGACCTGCATTAGATTCTCTATATTGATTTACGAAATTAATAAAAATCTCTGATAAAAATTGCCTATAAAAGTGCAATATCTCTAGAAATTAGAACTATTTTATTTATCACCACAACTAACTTTCCACTACCTGTTCTTGATTTATTACGGGTACAAACATGACACAACAGAATAATTTTTAGGGGCGGGGGGGGGGGGGGCAACCAGAAAAATATGCAAATTAAAAATATTCTTCACATTAATAATCCAAAAACATAGAAACCCAAGAATTTTTTTTTAATATTTCCTACACTAATCAAATATGGAAATATTAGTAATTGTTATAGTAAAATTAAAGTAATTACGGTGGTTAAGTGTGTATAATAAAATTAACAAAACAACTAATTATACATGTAAATACAATTTCATAGACGGATATACAATTTGTGTCAAAGTAAATTGTTTAGCTGTTTATGTTAAAGTTAATTAATGATAAAATAAGCTGACGTGTTCTGATGTGGCCATCCACTTGACTTTACCATACAACCTGGCCCTTCACTTATATTTAATATTTAATAAAATTATTTATATTCATGTAGGGGGTTAGCTTTTGCATTTTTAGACTCCTGGGGCCCACTGGATTATGTATACACAATTTGGTTGAGTTTGGCAAATGGTCAAGATTTTCATTTTTTGACAACCCCCCCCCCCCTTTGGGAGGTTAGTTTTTGCATTGTTAGACTTCTGGCGGTCCACTGATTATGTATACAAAATTTGGTTGAGTTTGCTCAAATGGCCTAGATTTTTAATTTTTAACCCCCCTAATTTTGGGTCGATATGCACCAAAATCTAATTACCTCTTAATCTCAATGGACTAAAACTACGTGTGAAATTTGGTTTCGATATTCAAACTAGTTTTTGAGCTAAAATATAATTTTTCGATGTTCACTTATTAGAGCTTTTTTGTAGACCGAAATGCGATGGTTTCGCTCAATTTTTTTAAATAAAATAGTTTCAGCCGTTTTTGAGATATTTCGAAAAAAAGAAGGAAAAAACAACTACTCTACCCTGTATGGTAAAGTAAAAAATAGGTTGCAAGGTTGTATTCACATAAAATAAAATAAAACAAAAGTGAGTTTTGATTTCGATATATTTCGGGTGTTAGCCCATCGTCAGGAGTTAGAAAAAACCCACCTTGCAATTTTGCCTAATTTTTTTTATTATTAAAAAAATGTTTCAAGAACCAACACCTCTCCTTAAAAGTTATTAATTAATGATAATTTAAATAGTTTTTTATCAGGTGTAGCAGATTCGTTTAATTTAATAGGACATTCCTCGATTTGACAAATTTCTAGTAATCCTGACCAAAATAAAAAAAAATCTTATTTATTTTAAAATGAAATATAAAAACTAAATTACATAGTACGCAAAATTTTTGCTAAAGCATTACACTAATAAATCATAGCAGCTTCTAAAAACAGAATAATATTTTCAATAATTTCACAAACCGGAGCACTGGTTCAATTTGAGCCTTGTATAAAAAATAAATCAAGAGTGTGTCTTATGTTTGATGTGAGTGCCAGGAATTATTATGGGCAAGGGTGGGTTGAAAATTTTTTGAAAGCGAAGAGGTGTTAATTACAAATCTTTAACAAATTTTAAGTTTCCTTAATAATTCATTTCTGAACTTTCTATCAATCTGTTGCTGCATACCAAACAGAAAAATACATTGACACGTTCTGATGTGGCCATCCACTTGACTTTACCATACACTTCTGGTTGAGTTTGATACAAGTGCCTATATTTTTACTTTTATTTTTTTGCATTTTTAGGGTTTTAGGGGCCTACTGATTATATATACAAGAAAAAAATATTTTTATTATTATAGGTTCATTTTATAGTATATTTCATTTTTCTTGTTTTTTAAGTTTGAAAATATTATAATTTAAATTTTAACCCCACCTCCCCCCCTTAATTTTGGGTCGATATGCACCAAAATCTAATCAGCTCTTAACCTCACTGCACCAAAACTAAGTGTGAAATTTGGTTTTGATATTCACACTAGTTTTTGAGCTAGCTCGTCCACAAAATTTGGTAAAGCACATACTAACAGACTGACCGACATTTTGACAAAACAGTTATTATCTCAAAAAATATAATTTTTTCGATGTTTACTTATTAGAGCTTTTTTGTAGACCGAAATACCATGGCTTCGCCCTATTTTTTTTTTATCAAAATAGTTTCAGCCGTTTTTTAGATATTTAGAAAAAAAGATGTAAAAAAAAACACTTTTTCATGCACGATTACAATACTTGACGATACACTGTATGGTGTAATAAATGGCAAAATTTCTTGATTTATATTGCGGAAAATATAATAGGGGTGGTATCTATTCAGGATACATAGTTTTTTAATAATTCAATGTAAAATCACTCTTCAACATATCTATCTATTGGCAACCTCTCCGGGTGTCCTCTTTAATAGGGTTTTAAAAATAAACAAACATATTCTTAAGAGCTGAAATATTTTATTAAACAAAATTTCAATTCTTAATAAATTTAATCGCAAAAATACAAACTTTTTAACAGATATTGTTGCCTTAGAGAGTAAACATGCTAACTCACAACAAGGAAATTTTACAGGGCAGAGAAAAAAACAAACAAAATTTAATATTGTTGTTATGGAAAAAACTATTTTTCACATTTTTTTCTACAACTTACGATCGTAATTTTAAGTAGCAGTTTTACTTGGACGATGTTGCATCTCTTTTTCTTTCGAAAGGTATTAAAATGTCATATATAATAAAAATGGAGTTAGCAGCTTTACACTCTAAGCAGACGATATATGACGAGTAGTTTATTTTTAAAGTGGCGTAAGTCCAATTTTGAAAAAAAATGTATTAATGCCAGTTTTACTTAGGCATAGATGTCTTCTTTACATGTTTACGATATTATACAGTCAATGGAGTATAATACACTCATGAATTTGTAAATAATAAATATATCAAAATACATGTAGGTATATTGTATATATTTATAAAAAATATCGAAATAAAAAAAAATGGACTTAGACCACTTTCAAAATAAACGTGCTCATTTCGTCGGCTTAGAGTGTAAACCTGCTAACTCCATTTTATATCATATATGACATATTAAAGAGATGCAGTATCGTCCAAGTAAAACTGCTACTTAAAATTAATATACGATCGTAAGTTCTAGAAAAAAAATGTGAAAAATAGTTTTTTCGATAACAACAATATTAAATTTTGTTTGTTTTTTCTCCCCCCTGTAAAATTTCCTTGTTGTGAGTTAGCAGGCTTGCTCTCTAAGGCGACAATATATGTAATAAACATATTCTTATCGAAGAAAATGTTTTGATTCACCCCGTTAAAGACCGTCAAAAAATAATAATTACAAGCTATGGGACAGGGGTGTCCTCAGAAAAATTTTCAGAGGGGGGGGGGGCAAAAGTTGGGGACAAATAATGACTTAAATTTTTATTTAAATTTTAATTTTTTGAGTTTTTTTTCGCAAGTAGAATACACTAATTCATTAGTCGTTAAATACAAAAAACACATACACGTGTAACATTAAATTATGAGGTCAGGATCTAAGTCAATGATTTTACAGAATGAATTTTTTATTCGATCCAGGAGGTGGGGCTCTTAGACCATGAATTATATAGACACGTCCTCTTCTACTCTCCACACAGAGTGAAGTGAGGCTAACATCGCCTACAAATGACGTCACGTTCTCGAATAAATATTTTGGTAATATTAATATAATATTAATTTTGGAATCCAAAATAAATGATCTAAACTACGATAAATTTATCTCAATGTATAATAATTCCTATAGTGGCCATGCTATTTCTGGGTGTTCCTACCTACAGATGACGTCACATTCTCTAGTTGATGTTGGCCTCACCAAATCGACACCAGGGCGTGTCTATATATTTCATGGTCTAAGGTGGGGCTACAGGTGCCTCCCTCTGGGGCTGCCCATATATATCAAGGGGTGATTAAATTAACGCTTTAATCCTCACTCATATTACCGACTTATACTTGATTTACCTATATATAAATAATAAATACATTAAAAAATATATGTACGTAGTTAATATGTAAATATTTTTTTTTTTTATGTTTGAATTGCCTTAATTGAAAAACAAGGAATATAACATTGAACTTGAAATATTTCCATATTTAAATCTTAATATAATAGGTTTATTATCTACTCTAAGCAGATAATTTATTCTTTGACTCCTTATAGTAATTAATGAGAATTATTGATCTCTTAGAAGTATTTTTTTTGAGGGGACGAACTCAATGGATAATTAATGGAAAGGCCAAGGATAATGAGAAATAGATTACGTATGGAAAAATTTATTGAAAAATCATTTTCATTCTCTTAAAAACTGACGTTTCGGAGTATTTTCTATTCTTCTTCAGTGTATAAAATATCATCGGAGGACTATTACAATTTAACAATTATAACAATAAACCTTGCAATGTTATAGGAGGTAACAACTTCCTTTGTAAAACCTTTAAACCATGAATAAGGGAAGATTCTCCTCAATGTCGGTTTTTAAGATAATGAAATTGACGTTTCAATATTTTTTTTTATCATTATCATTGAGCGTCCTTTCGATCAATTTTCCATGTTTAATGTCTTTCAAATTTAGTTTTACTTAAGGAAAGCTGTGTGGGTTTTAGTTGAAACATCCTTGAGTAGCACAGATATATCAGACTATATAGTATACGATATAGTCTATAAGAAACATTTGCTACATAGGGATGATATGTAATTAATAAAGTAAAGGGAGTCTAGTTTCACAATGAATGAAATAAAACTCAAAGAGGTTTATACAGATTCAATATATTTCGGATTATTAGTCCATCTTCAGGAGTTTACAGATTAAAAACTAATAATTATTAGAAGATGGACTAATAACCCGAAATATATTGAGTCTGTATAAACCTCTTTGAGTTTTATTTCATTCATTGTGAAATCATACTCCCTTTACTTTATTAACTTCAAGTTTAGGTTTAGTAAATGTATCTATCGTGATCTCTTACTCGAAATCAGAAATTCATTGCATAAATAGCATTTTGTAAAAATGTATCTCAAAATTACCATGGGAATCAGTCACTGGTGACTTGTTGATTATTTATTTAAAAGAAAAACTCATACTCGAGTTTCAAGATTATATAATACAAATCACACAAGGGAATTAATTCTTGCAAATATTTATTTAAAAAAATAAACAATCAATTTAAACAAAAATGCTGTAAAACACATTCATCACACAAATGCATTCTGATTCTGATTTTCTTAGCTTCATCTTCTTTCTTGTTGGTCTTCAAGTCTGTCTATTCTTTTAATAATTAGGTTGATTTTCTTCTGATTTAACTCACCACTCAGGTCTTCCCATCAATTTGTCATGTCCTTCCAATTTTAGTTTTTAACTCATTTCATGTCTCCAATAAGAACATAGTGGCAAAGTGTTTATAAAAATATCTCAAGAGGGTATCATCTATTAGATCCGAGATGGAATGGATTATTTTCAATGATATATGTTAGAAGGGTTGTTTTTTACCCTCTCGGAAATCGAACCCGAGTTTTTGCTATTATAGTATTGGCACTTGAGTTAGATTTCATGAGGGGGTAAAAAACAACCCTTTTGATATACAATATAATTAAAAATAATCCATTCTATCTAACTAATAGACGAGACCTCTTGTGATTTTCTTAGAAAATTTAAACTTGAACTCTCTCATGTGCAAAGTGTTTGCGTATATTCAAAACTACGAACTGATTAGATTCTGAATTTTTTATCTTCAGAAGTTCGATTTCAAAAATGTATGGTAGGTAGATGATTTGAAAAAATAAATTATACAGAAATCTATCGAATGATTGTAGCCGAGGGGTGAACCGCGACCTAATATGCTGTACACCTACTTCCACTTGTACTTCCAAATATTTCCAAGTACTTCCAAATATTTCCAATTACTTCCGAATATTTCCAAGCACTCTCAAATATTTCTAAGTACTTCCGAATATTCCCAAGCACTCTCAAATATTTTCAATTACTTCCGAATATTTCCAAGTACTTCCAAATATTTCCAAGTACTTCCGAAATACTTCCAAAGAGGTGTACACCTATTTCCAATCGCGGATCATCCCTCGGTTGTAGCTAACGGGTTGAGATTTGGTACAGAACTAGATATTAATAAATCACACTTCTGTGCCAAATTTTATCTTTTCTATCTCAAATTCTTCACTGAAAAAAAATACAATTCTTGACAATACCCTGTATGGTAAAGTAAAAAATTTCTAAATCACTAAAATATCTACCGATTTTTGAAAAACTTTCAACTTATTACGCCAAATAATTAAATTTTAATTAACCTGAAGTCTATCCTTTTTTATTAATTTTATTTCCATTTTTACTCAACAAATGGAAATGGAATTTTGAATCTTCGATTTACCAATGACTTGAAAGATGTTCAATAGATAAACCATTAAAATAAATTGTCAAATATACTTACATCTGTTTTTATTTCAGGAATCGTTTTCAAGTGTTGTTTGATTCTTTTGTTACTATCAATAGGAATTCTGCATTTAAACAAAGAATATGATAATATGATCTTAAGATAAAATTTAATTTAACATTTTTTTATTTAATATAATTATATGATAACAACAGATAATAATCTGAAATAAATTGTTTTTAAACTATTCCTTTATTCCTCTATTGCTAGGTCCTTCTTTCCTGTTTCTCCCTTTCCCTCAATATATACATATATATGTTTAACGATAAGTGTTATCTTTAATCGCTCACTGAATTTGATTCAATTCGATAATGTTTTTTCATTCTTCAGAGTGAAGGAAACATTCATTCATTCCAATGGGGTTAATAGAAAAAAATCATTTTTTTAGGATGTCGTCGAGTGAGGATTCAAGATTTCAGATGAATAGAGTGTTAACGGAGAAAACAAGACAAAAGGCAGAAAAAGAACTAAGGGAAACACCAGAGCTTCAAAAACAAGCATGTGAGGAATTACGAAAAATGCTCCAAGGTATGATTAACTCTAGCTTTATGATTACCATTATTCTAGAAATTATTTTAATTGTTATTTAATCAAATATAATATAAGTATATAAATAAATACAAATATATTTCAAACAAACAATCTTAAAAACTTAAGTAATGGAGAGGGATTCGTCAATGGTTAGCCTCTGCTGAATAAAAAACTCCCAATTATGGAAAAAGTTTCGGCTTTAATTCAATAATGCCATCATCAGTTCCTAAGAGAGTATTAGCGACATTGAATTAAAGCCGAAACGTTTTCCATAATTGGGAGTTTTTTATTCAGCAGAGGCTACCCATTGGCTGAATCCCTCTCCATTACTTAATTATATACATATACAGCCATCAAATTGTATCAATCTTAAAAACGTTTATTAAAATACCAAACATTTGGGGAGGATTTCTTTCTTTATCAATGGAATTTAAAGAGATTTGAAAAAATAAAAACATTTTTTTTTAATTTCATTGATAAAGGGAGAAATTACCCAAAACGTTTGGGTATTTTCCCTGATACAGCGCTCGCTCTAAAAGATGCCTTTTAGACCCCAAGTTATCTTTCTGACATCTTAAAGACATTTCAGAGACGATAAGAACTTAATAACATATCTTCTAAAGCAAGTGTGCATTCTGAGTTAATAAACGTTTAAAATTTTTATTTTTTTATTTTATAAAAGATTTGTAATTATAATATATAGGGAATGAAAATAATCAATAAAATGTTTTCAATAATATAATATATTGAGATCACGCACGAACACAGACATTTTTTCGAAGAGTGGTTGATCCATTTTTTTTTTTGAATATATGATAAATCAGAATTTTATATAAATAATTTAAGTATTTTATTGATATAAAAATATTAAAATTAAAGTTATATTATATAAAATTAAAAAAAAGCCCAAAGTTTCGAGATACTTACTAAACGTAAACAACTTTTAATTTTGAGCATTTAGAAAAGCGTACATTTAGGGCCGGTTGTATGTCGCAAAGTAAATGCTTTTTATCACTAACCAAGGGTAGCTGGTAAATGGAGGGGCTGGGATGGCCAACACTTTCAGTGCCTGTCATCTGATTGGCCATCCCAGCCACTCCATTTACCAGCTACCCTTGGTTAGTGGTAAAAAGCATTTACTTTGCGACATACAACCGGCCCTTAGTGTAATCTAGATGATTTTCCTGGAAAGAAAATTCGGACCTCATTGGCACTCATCTGGGTACGTTTCTGGGTTGATATCTTTATGAAGCTATCAAAATAGTGTTTCATATATAATTAATCATTTTTCATATTCTTTTAACTATCAAACAGGATAAATGGATGACAAAATTTAACGGGCTGGGTCTGAGTCGAAGGTACTTGTGGAGCCAGATTTTGAAAGATCAAACTGGATAATTTTCTTTAAGATTATCTATTAATTTCATTATTATTATTAAAATTCAACAAAAGATGAAGTTATTTTTTTATTATCTAATCATCATCTAGTTAATCTTGCTTATAAAGATATATGTATATAAAAAACATTATAATTAAACAGCTGTGTTTATTTGTTTGCCTTAAAAAAATTGAATATTTATTATTATTAGTATTCTATTTTTAACACTACCTATGCATTTCTTTGATAAAAAATTGTTGATTTTAATATCCCTGAGTGCATTTTGCGAACCTAGCTAACATAAAAAGTTAGAACGCATGAACTGAGTTTAAAATTTTTTATAGCTGTTAATAAGATGGAATTTTAATACATATATTAAAAGAGTCATCTAAGATGTGATTATTTCTTTAACTCAAACTGCTGCTAATATTTCGACCTTAGATTAAGGTCATCTTCAGAGTTACAATATATCAAAATATCAAAGATGAGCTGTAATATATACGACTGTTCTGATTAATGCAAAATATTGAGGCTAGTTTGTTCTGGACGAAAAGCAAGTGTTTTATTTTTATAAATTGAGGGTAGCTACCTCTCACAGAGGACGAAGGGTTCAATACTCACAGAAAGAGAATATTCTAGGTCAGAGGTGGGGAACCTTTTTACCCTGAGAGGCCACATTTAAAATAGCAGTAACAAAGGAGGCCACATAAGTTTCAATAATGATAAATGTAACTTTTGTAAAGTTATTGCTGTTCAAATTCGATTTTCTTTTATTTTAAATTCAGTTTTTCTTTATTTCAAATTCATTTCGAGGCCATATAAGAAATTCAAAAAGGCCACATGTGGCCTTAAGGCCACAGGTTTCCCACCTCTGAGAATCTAGGTTATTATATAAACTAAAAAACGATGTTTCGGTGCTTAATAGATGCAGTGTAGGATTTTTTGCTTACTATTTACTTAATAGTTAATTAGAAGTCGAAATCAATGACTTTTACACATCAAATTTATGTTGTTTTCGAGGTGTTAAAATTCCTTTATTTCTTTAACTCATCTAAACAGTGAAAAAATTAATATCACTAAATTTACCAAGCTTCAACATAAAACTGATATATACGAATTATGACAAAACTTTTTATATTAATATTTTATGTATAGATACTTTCATTTCTGTAAGTTACGTTTTCTTTTTTATAGAGCATCATATAATTTATTATAAAATTATTTTCGTATAAATAATATTTATTTATACAAGTTTTAATATAGATCTCGAATACGAGTATAGAGCAATCGATTATATTCCAAATAAAAAAATATGAATAGATATATCTTTATCACTGAATCCGAGTAGTGGAAAAAATTTCAATGTCCCTTTGACCTTAAAATATATTAAACTTGAAAGGATTATCTTTGAAAAAGGAACAAAATTGTGTAAGTTTTATCTGTTTGTATGTATTATTACTTTATTTGTTTAATGAGTGGAAAATAGAAACATAAGGCCATTGGATAATTAGAGGAATTAGAAAGAAATATCAAATATTTTTATTTAATTAATAAATGAATTTTAATTTCAATAATTTTTAGTTTTGATATTTATTAGCATGAAAAATGTCTATTTTGTATTAGTTTTTTACTAATCGATATTAATATTTAAATAAGTAAATTTTTCATTAAAACTACCTAAAAATATATAGTACAAATCGAACTTTTTGAAAAAGATCACATTTTTCACTATTAAATATTTTTATTAAAAAATAACAAGCATACTCAATACCTTCGGCTCCTGTGCCTAGTCCATAAAATCTCTTCTTTTTTTCACTGTGGAGGGGCTGCACTTTCTTGGTGTAACTCCTTCTCACATTAATATCATAAAAACAAAAAAAAAATCACTTCACCTGTTAGTTTTAATATTGGATAGACCAAATATTGTTACATGCGTTTATTCAAGTTGGTTCCTATATCTGTCCATCATGAAAAAATCTTGTAATGTAATTTAGACTTCTACCCATCTGATTTTCTTAAAATTTTCCCACATAAGTAAGTACATATTTGTAATGACAATACAATATAATCAAAAATCAACTAAGCGAAATTAAAATTTTAGAGCTTTTGTTCGAAATGGACAACAACGCCGGTCTTAGACCCTCTAGCGCCCTTGCGAATTTTATGTAGCGCCGTTTATAAGAATTGAGTATTTCGATAAACTGCAATTTGGTTCATTGATGTAATAAAAAATTCACCATTCACATTTACAATTATTACACACATTTTTTATTCTTAAACTATTATAAATGACTAAAATAACAAATCATTTTTTTTTTTTAAATTCGCTTTTCATGCTTTTTTTTCGGCAAAGTTTCTTATTAGATCTGTAAAATCAAATACAATAAGTCGAATTGAATAATTTATACTCAGATTATATAGATTTCGCTCGATTTCGGTGCCCCTTACATTCGGCGCCCACTTTTGCCTCCCCCAAAAACCAGTACTGATCTACAGAAAAACTCTTTAGGGCCCGTTGAAATTATTGCTGTAAAATCAACCACTCTAAATATGCCTTTTAAATTTAAAAAATAAAACGTATAGAGTAAAATAAAAATATACTAAAAAAAACTTTTTAATAGATACACTTTTATTTCAAAATGCACAAAAAATCAGAATATAATTTTTTCTTTAATAGTCAAAAAGTTTATTTGCTCACATGACTAAACATGACAATTTTTATTGTATAAGCGCTTTTAACCTTAATTTTAGTCATGTGAGTAAACATATTTTTGAGAGGACTAAACAAAAACAATATTTACTTCTTTTTAATGCATTTTGAAATGAAATCTTGTTTACAAAAAGATTTTTTAATATACATATTTTTATTTTTCCATTCTATAATATTTTTTTAAATCCCAATTGAGGCTAAAAAAGTCGTCTCGAAATGTGCCCTTGCTAATTTTGAAACCCTCTAATTTAAAAATCAATAAAAATAATAGAAAATATCTTAATATGATTACTTTTCGATTAAAATTGTTTCCGTTGCTATGAAATAATTAGTTTGGATGATAAATGTTCAAAAAACTACGCAGCCCTTGGTATGAAAATTCTACTCGCAGGGAGGCTTTTATTATTTTTGGAAATCAGACATTTTTATTTAACAAAAGATAAGATGAAATTCATTATTATATATATACATATATACAATAATTGCAGTAAAATCAGAAAAATAATCTCAAGGTAATATTTAAGTGACAATTTTATGGCTAAATAATAATTTAATCTTTAATTAGTTAAGAGAATTTCGAATTAGTATTATTCATAGATTGAATTTTATGCTGAGACATGTACCTAGAGGTGGATTGTAAATAGTCATAATCGTCACAGCGACTTTTTAAATTTTGTTATTCTTTCTTTTTTAAATAATAGGCTTGCCATAAATTCACAAATCAAGATTGAGTATTGATTTCCAAGAGGAGACTAGGTAATAGGGTAGTTGAAAAGATTTTGTTTTTCAGAGAGTAGTAGAATTGTTGATTTAAGAATAAAGAGAAATCAATGAGTTTTTTTTTAAATTTCTCTCTACCCGTGGTCAGATTTTAGCCGAATGCCTTGGTCGGATTCGAACCCGGGTCCACTTGGTTAGCAGGCTGACAATTCAATTCAATTCAAAAACTTTATTTAAAATTATTTACAATTTTTATAAATACATTATATTTAAAAAAGTTCTTATGATTCAATATTATTTAATTAGAACAGGAACGAGGCTTGATGAATCCGGTGGAAGATGGAATCCTTTGACTGATGGTTATTTTTTAAAAAATAAAAAATCTTCATCAGGTTGTTGATTTTTTGATTTTTTAATTTAAAAAATAACCATCAATCAAAGGATTCCATCTTCCACCGGATTCATCAAGCCTCGTTCCTGTTCTAATTAAATACATTATATTTACCTAATACAAATAGTAAATACAATTATCTTACAATGTAGTTTATTAATTAATTTTTATTTGTGTACATTGTTGTTCCTGCCTTAAAAAGGCTTACCATTACAATTTTAGTTTACATGTTGTCAGCTTTTGATATTTAATATAATTTTACAGTAAGTATATTTATATTTTGAAGGAGACAATAAAAGAGTGTGTCTTCTGCTGGAATTATAAATTTTATTTATTTATAACGAGACTATTGTAATATATGTTAGCTCTTGAACATTACAACTATAGTTTCGACACACTCTTTTATTGTCTCCTTCAATATATAAAAATTCTGCTACCCTCGGCACAAAAACTTTCAATTTTATTATATTTATATTTTATACTTACATCTATATATATATTTGGTTATTTCATAGTTTTATTTGGTGATTTTTGAGAGGAAAAAATGTTAAAAAACCTGCTTTCTAGAAAAAAATATTTGTTTTTTGGGTTTGGTCAGGTATTTCATTCATCAGTAATTATTCCCACTTTTTTATACACGCTGACACGCTACCCCTAGCCTAACCCGACCCCCATCAATGAGGTTGTTCTCTGCTTTATGTAAATAAACATACACATATATTAACGAATATAAATAAATAAATATATAATTTATTTGTTAGAGACTATACCTATAGTTTGAAGGTTTGACCTGCATCATCAATCTTTTTGATTAGAAATAATCTATCTGTTATTTCTAATAAGTTCAAATACCCTATTGGTAAGTAAATAAATAGGGAAGTGCCTATATACAAATATGATTTCAAGCTTGCCAATAAGCATATAAGAATAAATATAGATACTCAAGTTTACAAATAGTATTTTATATACATATGTACCTTAAGATAAGAGATTAGTTTAATAGAAAAATAAGTAGAATTTTTAGTAGTAACGTAAAATAATTAAATTTTCAGAAAACAACACCCTGTATTATCGAACGGATGATGATATGCTTATCCGATTTCTTAGGCCATGTAAATACTACGTGAAGAGTGCTTTTGAATTGGTAAGTGTCAACAAACCTAAAAGAAAATATTTATTTAACAATTTTTCAAACGATCTCCGAGTAATCAAAGGTTACTTAAAAAATTCTTAATTATTTATAAAAATTGAATTATATAATCCACTCAAACTCGAAAATATTAACTTGGAAATCTCTAATGACTATTGGAAATTTCAATTTTTCTAATCTTCTAAGAAGGAATCTTTATCTTTAAGAATGATAACTTGTTCTATTCATCAAATCTCAAATCTAATTCCTATGATTAAAACATTCATCAATCATCTTTTGTTTTATCTCATAGCTATTGAGCTATTGTAATAAAAGATGAATTAAACAGAAAAAATATTTTATCCTAAAAAAAAGTAATGATTTCTTATATAAATTATATTAAGATTAGAAAAATGTCAATAGATGAATTGATATTAACTTATTTTTTATTAACCAACTTGGTTCATAATTAATTTGTTCACCATGTTATCTGAAAAGAAAACTAGTGATTTATTTTATTTTTATTATTATCAGTGGTCTAACAAGGAAGATTCGGGGGCCAAAGTTCAAAAACCGCTTAATAAGACAACTTTTTCTATATTTCATTTTCATAATGATGATTTTGATTCTCTCTGATAAAAACTTTCGAAAACCGAGTGGAATAAATAACTTATTTGTAGAGTAGCTCTCAGTGGCGGATCAAGTCAAGTGGGGGCCCTAAGCGGTAAAATAATTTTATGGGCCCATAAAATCAATTAAACAAAAAATAAAATAAATTCTGAACCATGAACAATTATATCCACATTTTGATACTTATTAACAAAACATTTATTTTTTCCACATAATTTTTGATAAAATATATTATAAATTAGTTCAGAAGGATTGTTGTAACAAACAATCCCTATTTAGAAGTGAATTAAAAAAATCGAGGTGTTGTTACGATTATAAAATTGAATACAAGTGTTATAAAACAATGTTTAAGAAAACACTTTAACACAATCGGCCTTTTTTGGGGCCCCTTACAAGCACGGCCCCCCACAGCCGCTCATTCCGCTTACACTAAGATCCGTCACTGGTAGCTCTTATCAATTAAATTTTTCTAAGGCCCGGGGCTGTAGTGGATGTTATACGGCGGTATACGGCGTATACCCTGTAGTTTGATCTGAACAAATAGTATACCCTGTGCTAGGTTGTACATTTTATTTTAAATTACAGTTTCGTCATTTATTATATACCCCTTTCCCGGCTTATAGCGTATACCCTCTGATTTTTACTGTCCATATAGCGTATACTCTATACTTTCTACTACAGCACTGCTAAGGGTCGTTTTCAAAAGTTCTACAATTATTTAATAGCGTATTCGAATGCATTAGTACTGCACTCGTGTGATTTGATTATTTTTAAAAATTGTCGATCGTAAAAAGTTTTTAAATGATTTCAGAACACTTTCCTTTCTGTTACCCTTGCAGGCATAGTTACAAAAAATTCAAAGAAACCTTCACTATATATGGTAATAAGTGATTAGGAATCCCATGTTGATAAGTTATTTAAATAATTATGCCGGTTTTGGTTTTAGTATAAAATTTGATTTCTAAACATGCTTCACCTAGGATTATTTCTTCACTTATTCAATTTTCAAATTTCTCTAGCAATAATTTTGACTTTAAACTATACTCTTTTGATCCACTTCATTAAAATTCCAACACAATCCCTATTTTTGAACGTCATACGAAGTTCCCCTAGTAGCACAATGTTTCATACTATATATCAACCATATAGCGCCTATATAGATTTTCAGAATCTATATAGGAACTATATAGTTACTATATAGTTTGAAACATTGTGCTACTAGGGTCAATTATTATAATGCTATGAAATATTGAATTATGGAACAAAATTTTCTATAAGTTTTTCGCGATAATATTTTCTGTTCAATGTTTTTATTTTGATATTTTTATTTTAGATGAAACGAGCTGCTGATTTTAAAGTAAAGTATAATATTGGTGATTTAACACCACAGAAAGTTCAAAAGCCTTTCTGTGAAGAAGATATTGTTAATGTATTAGTAAATACAGATCAACATGGACGTCGTGTTCTCCTCACTCATTTAGGATGTATGTATTATTCGCAATAATTTGATTAATTTTTATAATTTAAATTATAATTATTTAATTAATAAAAGGGAAATACACATAAGTAAAAACATTAAAAGCTTATAAATTACAATGATTAAAAATTTTTTTGAGACACAGGAATAATTAAAAAAATTGAAATAAATTTGATCGACTGATTATTTTGGGGAGAGTAGAATTTTTTATGGAGTCGAAAATAAAAACTATTATTTTATTATGGGATGTGAGCTAAAACCCCGTAATTAGGTATATTTTTAAGTAAAATTTGGATTATTATTATTTTTATTAATTCATTTCGTTCTAAAATGATGGTGTAAGGGACCTCCACGGCCAATTTTCTTTGTACAAGTCTTTTATTCAAGTACTCAAATTAAAATTCGGAAAAAATTTTCAAACTAATTCTTCTCTCTTTTGTGTTAACGACAAATAAAAATTAATTTGATATCTCAAGTATTTTAAAAGATATAATCATTTTTCCTGACTGCATGCCCTTAGAATGACGGGTTATTCAGCTTTTAATAGAATTCGAGGGGTGAACCGCGACCTAAAATTCTGTACACCTACTTCCAATGCCACTTTCATTTCCAAGTAGAAGACAATAGATTATATAATTAATTCCAAAGTAATTCCAAAGACGATGCACACCTAATTCCAAATGCGGTTCACCCCTCGATAGAATTGATATACCTACTATATATTAAATTCGAAATCCTCGATTTGCGTCTATTTACAGACTCACCATTTTCAGATAATTAAAAACTCTCATTTTTAGTAGGTATTATTATTTATGTATGTATTTGCTCTGTAGCTTAAATCAATAAATAAGATGTTTACGTGATGATTATATGATAGAACTTATATTATAGTATAATGTGTAAATAAGTCTGCACAGATACTAACATTTAAATCTACTTAATATAAAGTTATTAAATATTAAGATTGGAGTAATTTTTGGAGACGGACTGATAAGTGAATTAGACAGTTCATAAAAGAAGAAGATAACTTACACTATCTTTTTATTCATAAAACCGACGTTTCGAGGCTATTCCCTCCTTCTTCAGGGTCTGTAATTAATTAGAATGGGATTTGGCCATCATTACAATCAAGATCATTACAAATTCTAATTAATTACAGACCCTGAAGAAGGAGGGAATAGCCTCCGAAACGTCGGTTTTATGAATAAAGATAGTAAATTATCTTCTTCTTTTTTGGACTGCCTCATCAATATCCACTTATTAAATATTTTCAATTATTTAGACTAGTCAAAGTGTTCCAAGAAAAACAAATGAAAATATGTTTTTTCTTTTTTAGCGAAATGGAATACCAGCAAAGTAACAGCTGACAACATCTTTGAAATGTGCTATATAATGCACCAAGCCGCAATGATTGAGCCAGAAACTCAAATTAATGGTCTAGTCATAGTTATGGATTTCAATGGACTCTCTTTTTCGCAAATCTCAGCTCTCTCGCCTGCGTTCTCAATTAAACTACTCACATTCATTCAGGTATTTTTCTATTTCAAAAGGAAAATTTCCTCTTTCAATTTAATTTTATTTTGCTTTTTCTGTAAATAAAAAAATAGTGAAAATATAATTTATAAGAAATTTTAATTTTTGTATTTTAATAATTTTTAGGACGCAATGCCTTTAAGATTGAAAGAAGTACACATTGTGAATCAGCCTTTTATTTTTAATATGATCTACGCTATGTTTAAACCCTTTATTCGTGAGAAATTAAAGAAACGCGTAAGTACCATATTAATTTCTAATTTAATAAAAAATAAGCAAAAGAGTGTGTCTTCTGCTGGAATTATAAATTTTATTTATAATTCCAGCAGAAGACACACTTACTATTGTTTCTTTCAAAATTATTTATAATCATGTAGGGGAGAGGGGTTAGTTTTTGCATTTTTAGACTCCTGGGGTCACACTGATTATGTATAAAAATTTGGTTGAGTTTGGTAAATGGCCAAGATATTAATTTTTTGACCCTGCACCCCGCATTTTGGGCGGTTAGTTTTTGCATTTTTAGACTTCTGGGGTCCCACTGATTATGTATACAAAATTTAGTTGAGTTTGGTCAAATGGCCTAGATTTTTAATTTTTAACCCCCCTTCACCCCCCTTAATTTTGGGTCGATATGCACCAAAATCTAATCAGCTCTTAATCTCAATGGACCAAAACTACATGTGAAATTTGGTTTTGATATTCACACTAGTTTTTGAGCTAGTTCGTCCACAAAATTTGGTAACGCACAGACTAACTAACAACCAGACAGACAGACTAACTGATAGACATTTTGACAAAACAATTATTACTTCGAAAAATATAATTTTTTCGATGTTTACTTATTAGAGCTTTTTTGTAGAGCGAAATACCCTGTATGGTAAAGTAAAAAAATCCTTCGTGATTTTTAGCATACAGATACCTCCTTTCGTATATAAATAAAATGATATTTATACTCCCTTGATCAAAAAGTTTCAGGAATTTATTCAGAAAATCAAAAATACAAATTTATTTTTTTTGCAACGAAATTTTCTCTGGAGGACTGGTAGAAATTTTAATTTTAATTGAATGTAATGGAAGGCAGCCCAGAGGTAGTGAGGAAAGAAAAAAATAACACATATAAAATAAAATTTACGGAACGAGGTGTTGGTTTATAGTGAAACATTGTTAAAATTAAATTAGGTTGGAGTTGGTGGTGTTTCACAAGGAGAAAAATTAAAATACAAAGATTTTTTTAGTTTACTCTATATATTTCGAGCCCTTAACTCATCGTCAGGAGAACATTGTCAATGTTCTCCTGACGATGAGTTAAGAGCTCGAAATATATAGAGTAAACTAAAAAATCTTTGTATTTTAACTTTTCTCCTGTGAAACACCACCAACTCAACCTAATTTAATTTCATATAAAATAAGGTGTAATTTATTGGCATGCTTCCTCCTTTCCTTTCAAACCGACGTTTCGGAGGATTTTGACCCTTTGAAACCCTGAAGAAGGAGGGAAAAATCCTCCGAAACGTCGATTTGAAAGGAAAGGAGGAAGGATGCTAATAAATTACACCTTATTTTATATGTGTTAATTTTTTCTTTCCTCACTACCTCTGGGCTGGCTTCCATTACATTCAATACAAATTTATTTATTAGTCAAAATCGATATTGTCTCCTTCAAGCTTCAAAGTACTCCTCATCGACTGCAACACACTTATGCCAGCGCTTGATCCAACCCTCAAAACATTTTTTACTTTATTATATTCAGTTTTCGGTTTGGTCATTAGAGACATCTTCGATTTTTTCATTCTGCTAAAACGCGTACCCTGGAGCGATTTTTTAAGTCGACTGAACCGGAAGAAGTCACAGGGAGCCAAATCAGTCGAATTCGGTGCTGGTATTCTTTCCGTTCTTGGTCAAAAAGTTGCCGATAACGATGGCATTGTTGGACCCCGCGTTACCTGGTTCCCACAATTCCGGTCTTTTTTATCGTCTCAAAGCCAAATCATTAAACAAAATGTTTTAAACGGATTCATAAGCGATGTACAAGTTCGCTGCCGTCTCTTCAAATTACAGTTTTCGGCCATCATTCCTTTGATTTTATCGAAATTTTCGTCGGTTTTCGATGTCGACTGCGTTCGTCATCCTCGACAGACTCACGAAAACTTTGGCCAGACATAAAAGTTTGTTTTCGATAGAGTAACACTTCTTCAACATTTTCGCACCGTATTTAAGTCAAAATTTAATACAAACTCGTTGATGCAAAGAAGATTTCATATTTAAAATCGTAAAAATCGGAAACGGCTCTGATAGTCCATACCGAAAACCGAGTATAAAAAATATTTAGAGGATTGGATCAAGCGCTGTCATAAGTGCGCTGTAGTCAATGGGGAGTAATTTGAATGGGACAATAACGATTTTGATGAATGAATTTGTATTTTTGATTTTCTGAATAAATTCCAGAAACCTTTTGATCAAGGGAGTACCTATTCCTTAACAAATATTAAATGTAATTGTAATCGCATGCAGTGATTAGTATTGTCGAATATGTCAAAAACCGTTAGAAATATTTTGATAAGAAAATAAGAGAAATCAAGGCCCACAAAAAAGGATTATCATGATAACATATTTATTCAATAAGCCTGTCAAATGCGAGTCGCTCACACATACCGATTGTACCGTACCTTATATCTTCCAAAATAAATGAGAAAATATAAATTCATTGCTATTTGTCTTAAATAAAGAAAAAATTGATATATTTGTAGAATTTTTCATAATTTTTATATTGAGTGATTTGGAAGTCTTGTTGGGTACAAAAATTGTGTAAAAATGGGTTCTTTGACGCCGTCCTTACAGCCATTTTAATGTGAATTAAATATAAAAAATCAAAGCTTGTATGTTTTTTGTAGTTCTTGACATTATTTTACCAAAATATTTTTAGACGTTCGGAAAAACTAAGCTAAAACACCAGTTTTTTTCTGGATTATACCCGCTTTATTGTAATAATGTTGTTAAAAAATTATTTAAAATTTACAGATGTTCTTTCACGCTAAAGATAGAAAATCTTTTCAAAAACATATTGATCCTGATTATTTACCTGCTGAATATGGAGGTAAATTACCTGCTATGGATTATAGCTCAAAAAATTGGTACCCTGCTATTGCTGATCTGGAACCTGAAATCAAAGGTGAATATAAAAAAATATAACACAATTTATTAAAAACTTCTTTATGTATTATTTGATATATATAATATAAAATAATTGATAATAATTTTTTGTTATCAACAATATTTATTTATTTAATATTTTATTTCAGAATGGAACAGTTTCGGATGGCAGAAATAGATGACGCTTCGAGTTTCGTAATAAGAAAAATATAATAGACTATACTATTATATTTAATAATTAATTTCTAATATTATATATTTTACATATTTTATTGTAATCTTTAATATTTTAACTAAAATAACTATTATTTTTATTGTTTTTTAATTTAATGTTAATATATTTGTTATTTTTGTAACCATTTTTTTTGTCGACAGATAATAAATGAAAAATGTATTTTTGATATTCTTAAAAAAATGTTCTAATTCATTTCATTTTAAAATTATTGAGTATCATGATTTTTAATTCATTTAATGGAGATTTAAAATAGTGAAAATATTTAATGTAAACTAATTTTTTATTTAAGATAACTAAATCACATTTTTTTATTTCGATTCATTTTTTAAAGACTGCTGTCTTTTAATCCATCTAAGAACTAACCGTTCTGTTGCTTAACCTCTGAAATAAAACAAATTGAATACTCCTATAGGATAGCTTAAGCGTTGCCTTTTCTGTCACTTTGGCTCCATAACTTCAAGGGTCGTTCGTATTTTGCTTATTGGAATTATTAAACCTACGAGGGGAATTATCGATACAATATTTATTACTTTACCATACAGGGTATATTGTAATCGTGCATGAAAAAAGTGTTTTTTTTCTTCTTTTTTTCGAAATATCTCAAAAACGGCTGAAACTATTTCGATTAAAAAAATTGAACGAAACCATGGCATTTCGCTCTACAAAAAATCTCTTATAAGTGAACATCGAAAAAATTATATTTTTCGAGATAATAATTGTTTTGTCAAAATGTCTGTTAGTCTGTCTGTTAGCTAGTTAGTCTGTGCGTTACCAAATTTTTGTGGACGCGCTAGCTCAAAAACTAGTTTAAATATCGAAACCAAATTTCACACGTAATTTTGGTCCATTGAGATTAAGAGCTGATTAGATTTTGGTGCATATCGACCCAAAATTAAAGGGGGTTGAGGGGGGGTTAAAAATTAAAAATCTAGGTCGTTTGAGCAAACTCAACCAAATTTTGTATACATAATCAGTGCACCCCCAGAAGTCTAAAAATGCAAAATATAACAGCCCAAAATGGGGGTGGGGTGGGGCGAAGGGTTAAAAAATGAAAATCTTGGCCATTTACCAAACTCAACCAAATTTTGTATACATAATCAGTGGAGCCCCAGAAGTCTAAAAATGCAAAATCTAACCGCCCAAAATGGGGGTGGGGTGGAGGGTCAAAAAATGAAAATCTTGGCCATTTACCAAACTCAACCAAATTTTGTATACATAATCAGTGGGTCCCCAGAAGTCTACCAGAAGAAAACCAGGGTGCATAGACACCTACGTCTACACCCTCTCACTTAATCAACTTTCCCTTCTCTTCGGTAATGCAAGGGTCTTTTCGAGATCCATAGGGGCTACACCTTTACTGGTGCACCCCTTCTTGCATTCGATTGCATATAAAAAAAAAAAAAAAAAAAAGTCTAAAAATGCAAAAACTAGCCGCAAAACTAACCCCCTCCCCTACATGATTATAAATAATTTTATTAAATATTAATGTAAGTGATGGGCCAGGTTGTATGGTAAAGTCAACTGGATGGCCACATCAGAACACGTCAGCTTATTTTTCTTCTTCTTAAGTCAGCGACTATAACCTTATATTACCGTTAGTTATGAATATCTTTATTTATTAGCTATTTCATCGATAAACATAAATATACCCCTTACGCCAATAATTTAGTGTCAGAGCAGCTTTCTCATTTAATTTAATATATCATTAATAAAATTAAAATATTTAATTCCCTGAGAGTAGCAGAGTTGTCGATTTTTTAAGCTATATGCCCAACACATGCTTCCTTTATCAGACTCAAGGCCTATCTCTTATTTCCCTTCTATTGAATCATTTTCCCTTTATTCTAACAAAAAAGTTCAAACATACGTCGCTAAAGAAGTTTCACTTCAAAAACAGACAGAAAATAATAAAAATAAGACTGCTGGACGAACTTTGAATTCAAATTTACACACTCTATTGCCATTATCATGTCATAAGTCATCAATTAATTTCATTTGGAATTTTTAAACTTAAACTTTTTTAAATGTTCTAGGTTAGTGAATTTATTCCAAATTACATTATATTAATTAATTTTTCAATGAAATTTTTCTAAAGAAAAAATCTCTTCTTCCATGATTTTTTTCTATCTTTTAGTCAATACCTAGTTGTTTATTCAAGGTGAAGATGATTCAAGAAAAAGAACTTCGTAAGCCTGAAAGTGATTTAATAATATTGTAGTTTTCTTGATTTTATATTCACAAAATCAGATATAATTTTCTTAATCTCTGTCAAATTCTGTACAAATTTCCTTTTTATCTCCTATCTCAAAACCGAACTTACTCGTCCTCAGATCCTATCGATGCCTCAAAATTTTAGGGGCCTGAATTACTGAATTTGTTAATAATGAAGGGCGCAAAGCTTCTGTGAAATCATTAAATGTATAAATTTCAAATAAAACTGATTTTATTTTCTTGTCTAGAGTTTTATATTAAATTTTGAAAGACGTCAAAATTATTAGTTGTACCGAGTTTCGCATTTCCTCTGAAAATCCCTGCTTACCTCATTGGGTCAATAAGTCTTAATTGATTTCATTTTTTAAAAAGACCATTCCCCGCTTGACAGTATGTCAGTAGTAAATTATTAACATTGTGTGTTACAATTGTAAATTTAGGAAAAATTTTTAGTAACGGCTGATTTTAACATCGTGGTTGTCAACAAAAGCGAGAGCGTTAGCTAATATGAGTATCCAGAGTATATCTTACTTTTACTCCCTACTAAGGACACGATATACGACGATTTGACAAAACAATTAATATCTCTTAAAATATAACTTATTCAATGTTCATATAAAATAATTTTTAAGGATTTAGGTGTCGGTTCTAGGTGAAACATTATAAGTAACTTATGAGGAGAATTTTCTAGGTTAGGTTTCACAAAAAGGAAATATTAAAACAAATGTATGTTTATTTGAGTTTGATTCACTCGATATATATTTCGGGTTATTAGCCCATCTTCATCTTCAGTTTTTCATTTGAACTCCTGAAGATGGGCTAATAACCATAAATATATATCGAGTGAATCAAACTCAAATAAACATACATTTGTTTTAATATTTCCTTTTTGTGAAACCTAATCTAGAAAATTCTCCTCATAAGTTGTTCATATAAAAGACTAAAGAAAATGCCGTGATTTCACTCAAATGTTTTTTGTTAACATAAATATTTCTAGCCCTTTTTGAGATATTTTGAAAAAACGAAGCTGCACCCATCTCGCCAACAACACTTTGGGTAGGCCCCTCCCCAAACCTATATATTTTTGGCCTGTTTCCCTTTATGATAGCGGTAACGGATAGTATCCCTCTGCATCGCAGGGGCTGCTATTACTCCACTGTTCTATAGATCTTTCTTATATATTTCTGAACAAATTATAAAATACCAAACAAGAGTGAATTTTTAGAATTCCATTTAAAAAGTAAAATGGGATTCTAATTAGTGTCATTACAATGTCTGTCTGTTCATCTGTGAGAGTTAAATAGAATAATAACTTGAAATTTATAACTTATATTAAATAGGTATATATTTCGGGAAAATCAAAACTATTAATCTAATAACATTTCCGATTCTCGGCCTTTAAACTCTTAGTAATTATTTGGCAAAAATTGGTCTTTTTAAAAATTGAAAAGCTCACTCGCTTTTAATCAAAAGTATTTTATTATCATAGAGAGTTAGTGAGCTATCCCTGTAAAGATCTCTTTAAATAGAATTAGGTTTAATTTTTTTACATTTATTATTTTACCATACAGGATATGGTCAAGTATTGTAATCGTGCATGAAAAAAGAGATTTTTTTGCTTCTTTTTTTCGAAATATCTCAAAAACGATTGAAATTATTTTGATTAAAAAAATTGGGCAAAAAATGGCATTTCGGTCTACAAAAAAACTCTTATAAGGGAACATCGAAAAAATTATATTTTTCGAGATAATCACAGTTTTGTCAAAATGTCTGTTAGTCTGTGCGTTACCAATTATTGTGGACGAACTAGCTCAAAAACTAGTGTGAATATCAAAACCAAATTAAACACGTAGTTTTGGTGCATTGAGATTAAGAGCTGATTAGATGCATATCGACCCAAAATTAAGGGTGGTTAAAATTTAAAATTATAATTTATATTATATTTTCAAACTAAAAAAAACAAGAAAAATGAAATATACTATAATATAAACCTTACTAGCCAACGCCCCAAAATAAACCTATAATAAAGAAAAAAAATTTCTGGCCCCAAAATTAGGGGGGGGGTCAAAAAATAAAATTATAGGCTATTTGAGCAAACTCAACCAAATTTTGTATACATAATCAGTGGGCCCCCAGAACACTAAAAATGCAAAAACAAACCGCCCAAAATGGGGACGGGGAAGGGGGTAAAAAAATTAAAATCTAGGCTCTTGGACCAAACTCAACCAAATTTTGTATACATATTCAGTGGGCTACCAGAAGGCTAAAAATGCAAAAATAAACCGCTCAAATGGGGAGGGGGGGGCTTGTGGGATCAAGAAATTAAAATCTAGGGCCTTGTTCCAAACTCAACCAGAAGTTTACGGTAAAGTCAAGTGGATGCCCATTGCACAGATCAGAATGTGTCAATTTATTTCGATTTAAAATAATAATATTGGAAAGCTTAAAAGAGGTCAGTTTCAAGGGATTTTTGTACCTATTGTTGTTTAGAAGTAACTTAACTTAAAATAATGAAAAACTCCGCAAATTCAATCTTTTCAAAGTCATCTAAGATCGAATTTATATCTCGAGTATTTTGGATGTGATAAGGTACCGAACCCTCGAAATCGTTCGACATTCAAGCGCAAGTCCGGTTGTAGATATTTTTTAAGTGTAATAATATTTTAGCGTCTCCCGCCTCAATGATAATAAACATATTATATTATATAATAAATGCAAAGATTTAAGCATCTTTTTGAGTGTCTTTTTTCGAAAAAAGATGGAAATTATTTCAAAAATTCAACCCAGACCTATAATAATAAATGAATTTACTTTAAGGACCAATCAAAGATTTTAGAGAAAATATTCTTACATTGCATATCAGAGAGTTCCGTCCCCTTAGAAATCGAACCCAAGCGCTAACTAGCTTGCCGAGCCGTTAACCAAACCTTTAAGGATTGGTCCTTAAAGTAAATTCATTTATTAATATTATATTATATTGTAATGGACTAAATGTACAATAGTTTGGAGAGCCACTTCAGTTGGCATTTCTGCGGTCGCATAGTTCGCAGCATAGATAAAAAGATACTACGCAAGATCAAATCCCTCTGATTCTTATATGGCCTGTTTATTTGTTAATTTTAAGAAGATTTGACACTAAAAAGTCCGCCCCCTTGACGCAGGGGCTTTTTATTTTTTGGCCTTTGCCCTTTTACTGCACTCGTTTCTCGTTTTGCGGGTCTCAAATGCAAAGAATTCATTAACCGCGCCAACCCAAACTTTTTCCAGAGTGCAGCACTGTCGCATAATTAAATCTGCCATCATAAATCATAACATGCTTTTATCCTTTAATTAAAATGAATAATTTCTATAAAAAAGAAAATAAAATTTTACTAGTTGGTGAAGGAAATTTTTCATTTGCTCTGTATTTATTTAATTCTGGTTATAAAAACATAACTGCAACAGGTTTTAATATTTTACAAGACCAGACATCAGTAGAAAATAGATTTCTTCTTGAATCAAACGGTAATTACTCAATCATTCAATAACTATTATTTTACATCTTTTCTGTTATTATATTTATTATTTTAATATAAATATGTATTTTACTATATGAATGAGAGAGAAAAGTAAAATGTACATTTTTAACATTAATTCTAATAAAATATAATTACGTCCATAATAATTTAAAGAACTATCATATTTAATATATATAAATAAATTAACAATCCCAGATTTCTATTGAAAATTTATATATAAAAAATAATTTAGTTGATTCACAGAAATCTTACTTCGTCTGGCCTTACCTCGGGACCAATGCAATACTTAAGGCTCATTCGTTAAAATAACTTGACACACTGTTCAGAATGCAGTTATTATCGAAGGCTGTCTGGCTTAAGTTTAGTTAAGTTCAGCTAGGCAACAAGTCCGATTCCTTTTGGTTAAGTACTTTATTAATTTCGGATCGTTTGAGGGTACCTAGCGAACTAAATAAGAGAGAACCGGTCATTCTGCAATCTAGCTGAATATCATTAAAAATATATTTTCATGCCGTGGAGTAGTTTTTGATAGTTGATTATTAAAAGGAAATCTCTGAGGTTGTCTTCTGCTCGATAAACAAATTCACCCAACTCGAAACTATAGTCTCTAACAAGTTAATTTTATACATGAGTTGAAGGAGACAATAAAAGAGTGTGTTTTCTGCTGGAATTATAAATTTGGTTCACATATAGTATAGTACACCGATCTATGCTTTTTCTCTTGTGGGCGGGAAGAAATTTGAAAAGGAACAATTCTTTTAAAGTAGTTATATATCTCAAGTAAAGAACAAATAGCGGACATCATGATAAAAGGATTAACTAAAGAAAAATTTGAAACTCTTGTTCAAGAACTTTGTTTATTAGACAATGCTTAAATTTAAAGGGGGTGTTGAAATATAGACAATAATAATAATAACAATGTTTATTCAATGAAACACATAATAAATCAAAGAAAAAAAAAATACAAACACATTTTACTCATGGTCGACTCGACCGTTTGAGTGAGTGAGTATAATAATTATATAATCATGCATATAATAGATACAATAATAATACAATAACTATAACAGTTTGTTCCAATAGATAATTAATAATTGAATTCAAGAATCAGCTGATATCTATATTTCCATGAGCTTCTGCAGTATTTCACCAGGGCCCCCCAATCTTTCCCATTAAGGCACTCAATGAACTCGGATCTGGACAATGCTTCCCTTCCAAAGAACCTCATTCGGTATTCCTTCAGTATGGGGCAAACCGAGACATAGTGAAAAACGTCCTCTACTTCCCCTACATTGCATAATGAGCACTTCTTGATCTCCTTAGAGTATGAATACTTATTCAAGTAGAGTAATTCTCCCCTCACTTTCACCAGCCAGATAATGGAGTTATTATCTAGAGATCCAAATTTGAATTCTCCGGAGAATATAAGTTCACTATATAATGAGTGATTTACACTATCAGCAGCTCTTCTTCTAAATTTAAGTTCCATCTTATTTTTCATTAAACTCATAATATAAACCGGGTCGAAATATAGACTAGTCAAGGACAATTTAAAAATTGATCTAATAATGCAGTGTTTTCATTGTTGAATTTTATGTTTATTGAAGGCCGAAAAGTCAAAAAAAATAAATAAATAAACTTATTGTAATTTCAACATTATTAATCACGATTAATTATATATATCCTCCCCACCCTCCACCGCTTTTGGCTACGCCTTCGGTGTACTATACTATAAAGTTAATCCTTTTATCATGATGTCCGCTATTTGTTCTTTACTTGAGATATATAACTACTTTAAAATAATTTTTCCTTTTCCAATTTCTTCCCGCCCACAAAAGAAAAAGCATAGATCGGTGTACTATACTATATGTGAACCAAATTTATAATTCCAGCAGAAGACACACTCTTTTATTGTCTCCTTCAATTTATAAAAATTCTGCAACTCTAGGCAAAAAGAAACTTTTAATTTAATTATATACATGAGTATATACACATATTCATTTATAAATATCACCCATTCTTATGCCAAATTTCTATCAATTCCACTTTATAAATTTTAGTCTCGAAGTACTTGATTAACTATTAACTTGAAGGAGACAATAAAAGAGTGTGTCTTCTGTTGGAATTATACATTTATACATTATACAACTATTGTCTCGTTATAAATAAATTAAACCTTCAATTTATAAAAATTCTGCTACTCTAGGCAAAAAACTTTCAATTTGACTATTAACTTGTTATATTCCAAAAGAATTTGGCTATTAAATTGAATGTAAACTATTCTATCACTTTTTGTTTTATGGAGTTGATCAATCTGACTAGTGAGTGGGTTTTTTTTTTTTTTTTTTTTTTAATGCAATCGAATGCAAGAAGGGGTGCACCAGTAAAGATGCAGTTCCTATGCACTCCGGTTTTGAAGGTTTGAAGATTATAGGTGCTGGGAAAGATAGAGGCTGGGAGAGAGTTCCAGTTCCTTGAAGTCATGGGGATATATGTATTCGCGAATGAAGTGGTCCGGCACTTTTCTAATTTGACCGCGAGAGAGTGTTGGGAGTCGGCAAAACGCGTGCTACGTGCAAAGCATGCTTTGGGGGAATTATTGATTTTATCTCATCAGAGCACCTGCCGTGATAGTATCTATAGAAAAGGGAAGGGCAGAGACATTTCTTCGATGAGCCAGCGAGTCGAGGGAGTCGGTGAGGGTAGAATCGTCAATTAGCCTGACGGCTCGTTTCTGAATTGCATCTAGGGTAGCAAGAGAATATTTTGAGGCTCCTCTCCATAGATGAGAGCCGTATTCGAGACAGGGCCGGATTTGGGCCTTGTAGATGGTCATATATAAAAGCATGTGCTTGCTTATATTTGCATCAAGCAGAGGCCAACCCCAGTGATTTCCTCGTAACTGAATTTGACTTATCCGAACTGAACAACGTTTTTAATCGAAAACGCACAACTAAATAACGACTAGAATTTTTGCATTTGCTCCGGGGTAGGTCTAGAAGGAAATTTTCTTTGTTTAAATTATCTTCTTCTTTTTTGGTCTGCCTCATCAATATCCACTCAATTTCACTTACCAGTCCGTCTCCAAAAATTACTTCAATCTTATTTCTTTGTAAATTAACCCAATTTTAAAAAGTATATATTATATTAAATGATTATAATTTTCTGACTTCTATAAGGAAGATGTTTAAAAATTTATTTTTTAGGAGTTCCCGTTTATCTTGACGTGGATGCAACCAAGCTCAGCGAACATACAATTTTAAAAAATGAATTTTTCGAAAGGATAATTTTTAACTTTCCTCACGTGGGTGGGAAAATGCATATAGGACGCAACCGAAAATTGTTAAAAGATTTTTTCAAATCAGCTGTCGATCATCTATGTATCGGAGGAACAATAATTGTGGCTTTATGCAAAGGGCAAGGAGGTACTCCGGCTGACTTATATAAAAGGCCTTCTCCAGCCGATAGCTGGCAAGTGGTCGAAATGGCATCAGAGTCAGAACTTGTCCTACGTGCTGTTGCACCTTTTCCTGAAGATGCTCTCCTTGCCTATTCCAGAGTTGGCTATCGAAGCGGTCTTTCCTCCTTTCACGCTAAAGGAGCTCTAATTCACGTCTTTGAGCCCCGACAGCTCCAAATTGCTCTTTTAAATTCTTCCGATTGTCTTGAAACCAAATATTATAAAGATAAAATGGCAAAAAATCCTCTGAAAAGACCTGATTCAGCACTAAATGAATTATTTTCAAAATTTGAAAAGACTTTCATAGTAGAATGTCAAAATTCTAATATCACTTATAAAATTATAAAAGACTTCGATAAGTTATATGATAATAGTTTAAAAAAACATTTTGATTTAAATCAAAACTTTACAAGTGTAACTTTAATTGCCGGATTCTGTTCTAAAAATCTCGATGAGGATTTCAATGAACCAAAAATTACATTTGAAATTTTAATATTAGGCTTGGAGGCTCATAAAATAGGAAACAAAATATTAACTCAAAATAACAATTTAGAGAATTTCCTTGAATTCGGCTCTAATTGGAGTGTAATCGTACTTGACGAAATCATTATGAAAAAGTATCAACTTGAAAACTGGCGACAAATTTGGTTTGCTAGTGTAAATTCGGAAGGTCATTTTCATTTAGAGAATCTTTATTCTGGTCAATATCAATTTGATTTAACTTTGAGGGATAATTCTGGCGTTTGGGACAAAAATAAATTAATTACGATTTCATGGGCCCTTGCTGGTGATTTAATAACAAAAATAACTTTTTTATCTTGTTACAAATCTGCAAAAGGTTGGGTTGGACATACCATTAGGTTCAACTATCAATCGTTCGACAGATGTCTGGGAAGAAAACAAGCTTTAGAGCTTCATCGTCAATTAAGCGAAGATTTGTGTAGTTTAATTGGACTCTCTCTCGGTTAAAGGTTTCAAAGGATGAATTTAATTAATATTAGACATAATAACCAAGATTGATATTATTGCAGATTTATTAGAATGAATTTGGCAAGAGTTTTCTTGTCTGGAGCCCGTCGCGCTCTCTCTTCTGGACCTCCAGCACCTCTTCGAAGCAGAAAAGGCAAGAGCTTGAGAAGATTGGTAAATATACTAAAATAAATCAAGTTAATTTCTTTATGTAGACTACTTGATGGTTTGCAATTCAATTTTTATTTTTAGATTTATTTCACTGCTATTTTGCAAACTCAAATTTAGTTGTTTTGGGTTTTTCTATTAAAAATGAAAATGATACAATTAAATTGTGTATATTTTTAACCGACTTCAAAAAAGGAGGAGGTTCTCAATTCGACTGATTTTTTTTTTTTTTTTTGTGTCTATGTTACCTGATATCTTCGCCAATTGTGAACTGATTTTGATGATTTTTTTTGAATTTGGTTCAGTCTAGTTTCCGATTAGTCCCGTTTTTTTTTTATTTGTATTGGACCTTTTTTGCTATGTTTGTTTAGGCCAGTGTTTCTCAAACTTTTTCGTATGTGGAACCCTTTTCCGTTTGGAGGGTAAGCGTGGACCATACAATCTTGTGATATGAGTTAAAGCGTTGTTATGGGAACAATTTTTATTTTACTTAGAAATACATATATTAGTTATACGGTATATAGTGAATTAATTAAGAAAAAAACACTTTTTATTGTCTTAATTTTTTTTTTATTTATACACTCCCACACTATATCTATATTAAACAGTAAATAAATCAAAAATTCAGTAAGTAAAAGAAAAACAAACATTTTCGAACACATCAACTTTTTACAGGTATTGTCATCAATGCGACAAATGATACTGTTTTTTGTGTTTACACAAATACTTTATATCAGGTCTTATTGATGAATGTTGTAATCTCATATCCGCCTCTATCTTATTGCGGTTGTTGCGCTTATTTTTTGTTAATAGGTAAGTTAAGAATCCAGACTCGCACAAATAAGTCGTAGCAACTGGTACTTAAGAGAATTAAAATAATTTTCCGGGTCTTAAACTATATCAACATTTTGTCAAAGGCCTCGTTTTATAGGCTGTCTCCAGTGAAGAATCTGAAGTTAATTTCTAATTTGAAATTATTATCAGGAAAATATTCTTCAATTGATTTATTCAGATATTAGTGATTAACGATTTTGGTATATTGACTAGCCAGATCTATACCATCTTCTTCCAAATCCAAAGCTGCAGCTTCCTTTTAAACGCTAGAAATTTTTCACTTTCCGTGAATTTTTTCGCGGAACCCTTGGCTGGTTTTCATGGAACCCCAGGGTTCCGCGGAACACACTTTGAGAAACACTGGTTTAGGCATAACTTCTTTGTTTATGAACCGATTTCGATGATTCTTTTTATATTGGAAAGAGGGTACCTTAGGGGTGATCCCATATTATTATAATAAATAAAATCTTTTATAAAAAAATCAATCTTAAAACATTCATTAAAAACCTGCAAACGTTTCTAGAGAATTTCTATATTTATGAATTTAATTTTATTATCATTTTCTGATTCATTCGCCCGACCCTTTCCCTTACAAGATGCATGCAACGTATTATATTGAGTCACTATTAATAACATCCCTTTTATAAAAAAAATAAACCGACTTCAAAAAATTAAATGCAACAAATAAAATAATAAAACTTAAAAATAAAATAAAATACACTAAAAGGTATAAAATAATAATCTAATTTAGTTACAACTAAACGACGAAATATTTACATGAAATCACTTTTTGAAGTCGGTGCTAAACAAACTATATAAGCGAGAGTACCCGCCAAACTTGTACTAAGTAAGATCCGTCGAGTTCGATTCATAAAATGTATATTTTTGGCACCGACTTCAAAAAGTGATTTTATGTTAATATTTCGTCGTTTAGTTGTAACTAAATTAGATTATTATTTTATACCTTTAAGTGTATTTTATTTTATTTTCGAGTTTTATTATTTTATTTGTTGCATTTAATTTTTGTGAAGTCGGTTTTATTTTTTTTATAAAAATTATTTTATTCCTTATTAACAATAAAAAAATGATATTCTGATAAAAACGATTCAACGAACTGCCCTTTATCCCGAGGGAATAAACCAATAGTTAATCAAGAAGCTGTTATTTTGTTTTAACATTAGAGGTTTTTTGCTAAGATTGAGGTTTAGTGAGCATTTTTGAATTTTGAAAAATTTGTATTTTTTAAACTTCAGCCTATCGAAGGTATTTCTCAAATTAATTTAAATAGAAATAAGGAATAAAAATGTATCATTTTTGTTTTTAAGGTAGTTGTTTCGCGACAATACTAGCAAAAAGCTAATGCTAGAGTATATAGTACAGACAATAAGGATTCATAATTCATAAGCCCAAAACCTTTAGTTGTTTATGTACCACTACTAGCCAATCCCGTGCTCGTTTGACAAATCTGGCAACACTGTCCGAGCTTGTATATATTTTATCATAGAAATGACAGTTAAAGTACATTATAAAGGAAGATTTATAAAACAAAAAGTTCTTAATAAGCGATTGAAAGCTGTTGAGACAATGGGTGAAGCGAAAAAACGTGAAAACTTAACCCACTTTTTAGGTTAAATAAATGCTTTTTGCCAGCTTGTTTTTAGTGTAAATTTTTCATTATTTATTCATTATTATCTCAGAAACTGTGTTGTAATTATGAATTAAAATTTTCTTAAATAATGTATTAGTTATTGTTTAATGTTGGTTTAGTTTTTTATAACAATGGTAAGAAGAGTTTCTTAATTATAATTAAATATGTATGTAAACTTTCCGATATCCCATCTAGTGCAATGTATAAGAGCCTGAAAAACTCTATCTTTGGAATTTAATATCTCCGGAACTATATTGTTCATAAATTTCGTTTTGCCATTAATCGATGCAGAACTATTTAAATAATAATCTGTCTAAATTTCAAAAAAATTCCATTATGGTGAAACAACTACCTTAAAGACAAAAACACCTAGTTACAAGTTTGCAAAATTAATACATCTGAAATAAATCCCAGAGAATTTCTTTGGTATATTATAAATCTTATACTTGTTATTTAATTTCAGAATAGACCTTTTAACGACTCAAGAAGTATTGTTGTGTTTGGAGGAAACGGCGGAGATGGCAAGATTTCATTTTTACGTTTATGGGTCAATGATCATGCGGGACCAGATGGAGGCGATGGAGGCAACGGTGGACATGTTCTATTTGAAGTAATGAATTCTTTTGCAAATCTTTAGGCATAATATATATAAAATACATTATTTTGAAATTTCTTTCTAAAGAAAACGATTGTCATCTACAGAATTTATATAATAATAGTATTTATTACATTCACCTCAGGCTCTCGCATCTCTGAAGAGGGGCTCCAAGCATTCTCTTTACAAATAAAATAATCACATGTCAAAAGAGTTGTACCCCCCCCCTAGGAATTGAACCTAAACCCAAAAAACAATCCAGGCCAAACTGACATACAAGTTTACTCAAAGATTTAAATCTTTTATTTTAGTAAAATAAGCTGACGTGTTCCACTTGACTTTACCATACAACCTGGCCCCTCACTTATATTTAATAAAATTATTTATAATCATGTAGGGGAGGGGGGGTTAGTTTTTGCATTTTAAGACTTCTGGGGTCCCACTGATTACCTATACAAAATTTGGTTAAGTTTGGTACAAGGACCTAGATTTTCATTTTTTGACCCCCCCCTCCTCCCCATTTTGGGCGGTTAGTTTTTAGACTTCTTGGGTCCCACTGATTAAGTATACAAAATGTGGTTGAGTTTGCTCAAATGGCCTAGATTTTTAATTTTTAACCCCCCTCCACCCCCTTAATTTTGGGTCGATATGCACCAAAATCTAATCAGCTCTTAATCTCAATGGACCAAAACTACGTGTGAAATTTGGTTTCGATATTCACACTAGTTTTTGAGCTACCTCGTTCCCAAACATTTGGTAACGCTCAGACTAACTAACAGAATAACAGACTAACAGACATTTTGACAAAACAATTATTATCTCGAAAAATATAATTTTTTCGATGTTCACTTATTAGAGCTTTTTTGTAGAGAAAAATGCCATGGTTTCGCTCAATTTTTTAATCAAAATAGTTTCAGTGGTTTTTTAGATATTTCGAAAAAAAGAAGGAAAAAAACTACTTTTTTCATGCACAATTACAATACTTTGACCATACTCAGTGGCGTAGCTAGGTAACCAAGGGCCCTGGGGCAAATCAAAAAATGGGGCCCCACTGCTATCTAAACTGGTTAGGTTTTATCAAGTAAAAATATTAAATATACAAATACTTTAAAAATGCTAAGCTACTTTATCATCAGCTCTTTTTCGTGCACTGCAGGGCAGGTAATAAAAATATTAAACAGTAACAACATAAATTACAATTAATACTTGGTGTAGGTATTGGGCAATAAAAGGAAATAGAAAAGATTCAAGGGTTTATTATATAAAGGTCAGACCTACCAAGGCTACCAACTGACTAAATATCAATTATATTTACAATCACCAAATTTAAATTATGAGTGGCACAATGTACGTACTCCGCGTTAGGCTGGATATCCTTAATATGTTTTTGTACACCATTGTACACACCACTCATCACACTGGCTCCATTATAGCCTTGCCGCAAACATTTTTTTAAATCAATATTTTTGTCGTAAAATAATGTAGTCACTTGGTTGACTAAATCTGCTGCGCCATGTTTGATGGCTGCATAAAAGCCTAGAAACACTTCTTTTACTTCTATATCATATGGCTGTCCATTTTCCGATCTGGTTATTACTGCATATCTCACAACAATGCTTAGCTGATCTACCTTCGATATGTCCTGTGTCGTATTCATTATGATGGCGAAAAACGGTGACGCCCTAATTTGTTCTAGTAGATGGGTTTCGAATTTGGTCCCCAAGCTCTCAATCATTTCATTCTGAATTATTGTAGTTCGATCGAGATTTTCTGGTAAGGATTCGAGGGCCCCCTGAGCTTGAGCGCCCCGGGGCACTGCCCCGCCTAGCCCCTAGGTAGCTACGCCACTGACCATACTCTGTATGGTAAAGTAAAAATTTTATATAAGATGTGTAAAAATTTTAATCAAAGATTTAACTCTTAATTTTTTCTTGAATTATTATTATAAATGTTTCTTGAAATTGTATTATTTAAAGAAATAAATTAAATTATTTTGTTAAACAACACTTTAAAATGGTGAAGTTCATTTATACAAATTCTAATGTTTTTAATAAACCAAAATGGTACCTATTTTTCATTTTTTTATTACTATTTTTATATATAAAATAATTTATTGCTTAAAACAAGAAGAATCTAATATAAATTTCTAAAATTTAATGGAATGATTTCACAATAAACATTTTTCAACAACAATTATCTATTTTTTTATTTATTATTTGAAGCCTCCAATGATGTCAAGGATTTGAGTCATATGACTTCAATAATAAAAGCAGAGCATGGTGAAAGAGGATATAATAAAGACTGTAATGGAAAAAATGCAGACCACACTGTTGTCAAAGTAAAAAAAAAATAATAAACAATCTCTTTAGATCGAAATTTGAAGAAAAATTAATCCCTTTAGTCAGATGTTAACTTTAGTAAGACAAAGCTAACTTATTTCGGGGATATTAATTATTGCCCCATAATCTCATATACAGGGTGATTTATAAGTCCATCTCGAGTTTTGGAGGGAGTTCGATGAAACTGCAATCAGAGCGGACACAGAGGAAGTTCTCAATCTGTTGGATGAAAATCCTCTTCATTTCATTCGTAACAAACCCCGTGGCTTATTTGTAGATTTAAGGTAGTTGTTTCACGACAATACTAGCAAAAAGTTAATGCTTAGAATATATAGAACAGACAATAAGGATTCATAATTCATAAGCCCAAAACTTTTTGCTGTTTATGTACCTATTCTAGACAATCCCGTGCTCGTTTGACAAATCTGTCACCATTGTATGAGATTAAATATTTTTATATTAAAATGACAGATAAAATACATTTTAAATTTCCATAAAAATCGAAAATTGTTATTTTTTAACAAATGTAATCAACGCCTACGTTACACCTTATGAAAATTATAATTTTGAAAAAATCTAGCGCATGCATCTTTCGCTGGTTAAATAAATGCTCTGTTGCCAAATAGTTTTTAGTGTACATTTTTTTCATTATTTATTCATTATTATCTCACAAACTGTGTTGTAACTATGAATCAAAATTGTCTTAAAATATGTATTGATTATTGTTTAATGTTGGTTTAGTTTTTTATAAAAATGGTAAGAAGGGTTTCTTAATTATAATTAAATATGTATGTAAATTTTCCGATATCCCATATAGTGCAATGTATAAGAGTCTGAAAAACTATTTTTGAAATTTAATACTTCCGGAACTATATTGTTCATAAATTTCGTTTCGATGCAGAAGTATTTAAATAATAATCTTTCTAAATTTCAAAAAAATCCTAAGAAAACCCATTTGGCGGAACAACTACCTTAACCTCTAGACACATCCTGTACTTTTATATTTGCAATATTCATATTTCTGGTCCGATGGTTGTTTAAATATGTTTGTTTTCTAAGTAACATGAGAAGATGAGGGAATAAAACCCTCGAACCTCTCAGCTTGTCCTTATAAAGTTAATAATGGCTGAAATGAAGTATTATATTTTCTTAAATTTTTTAAAATATTCCTATATTATAAGTATATTATTCTTGTTATCATTAATTTACTATCTATCTCTTGTTTAATAGGTTCCTGTTGGGACTATAATAAAAACTAAAGACGGAGATATTGTGTCTGATTTGAAAAGAGAAGGTTGCTTATTTATCGCTGCTCGTGGTGGAGCAGGCGGAAAAGGAAATCATTACTTTGTTTCATCGACTAATCAATCTCCTCAAGTAGCTGAATATGGAGCGTTAGGTGAAGAGCTAGGCTATCATCTAGAAATTCGCAGTATGGCTCATATGGGCCTGGTAAGATTTAAATTATTTTCTTTTTAGTAACATTATTTTGAATATTGAATAACTTTTCTTCTTATTTTTAGATTGGTTTTCCAAATGCTGGCAAAAGTTCTCTTTTAAGTGCTATTACAAGAGCAGGTCCAAAAGTAGCGTCCTATGCTTTTACCACTCTGCAGCCAAATGTGGGAACAATCCATTATGAGGACTATGAACAGATTGTGATTGCCGACCTTCCCGGTTTGATACCTGAGTCACATCTTAATAGAGGATTAGGGATTCAATTCTTAAAGCATGTTGAAAGATGCTGTGGCATAATATTTTTAATAGATGTATCTCTTGAAGAACCCTGGCTTCATTATGAAACATTACTTTCCGAGCTTAAACAATATAACGAAGAACTACTTTCAAGACCTAAATTGATAGTGGCCAATAAAATGGATCTTCCTGAATCTAAAGTAATTGATTGTTTTAATTTTATTTAAAATTAGTTTATGTTATTTTAGGGTTCCGTACAAACAAAAAAACGGAATCCCATTAGTGTCGATATAATGTTTGTCTGTATGGGTATTGTAGCTCGTAAACTAAATAAGATATAAACTTGAAATCTACAACTTATATGAATTCATTTTCACCGAAATCCAAAATCGTATTAAACTTTCAATCGGTTAATTATTTTGGGAAAGGTCGAATTTTGTGTGGGATCAAAAATATTTTTTTTTCATCTTCGGGTAAATAATGTAAAAATTAGAATTAGGCTGATTTTTTTTTAATTTAATTTATTTTAAAATGATGACTTAGGAGGGTGTTAAAACTCATTTTTACTAATATTTATATCTAATGAGATTTTCAAACCATTGAACTTAAAATTATTAAAAAATTATACAACTACGTCCCTTCTTTGTTTATGAATGACATAAACAAAGTATTTTGAGAGTCATAATCGTTTATCGATTATATTATTATTTTACCGAGCGTAACAGTTTTTGAATAATACTACGCAAGAATTGATGTTCATTCAGTTAGAGCTTCTTATATTAGGTTTAAATAAGAATCCGTACTTATAATTGTTTATTTATTATTAGGTATGAAGTCTTTGATTTGCTCGCTTTTTTTATTATTATTAAATTAATACATTATTTTTGGTAATTCTTTTTTAAAATATAAGAAAAATTTGATATTCATATTCAATTTTTATTTTTCAGGAAAATTTGACACTTTTTCAAGAAAAGATAAAAGAGGAAATAATACCTATCTCAGCCAAAACGGGTATCAATCTATCAAAATTGTTAGAACACATTCGAAAACTTTATGATATTAGCCTTAAAGATTTAAAACCTTAGATTAACATTTCAGAAAACAAATAGTTATTTTTTTAATAAATTCACATTAATTTAGTTTGTATATTATGTGTTTTGTATTCGTATAAATATATACATTTACGGTTTAAATTAAACTTAATATTAATTTAATATTCTTATTCAACCTCATTTAAGTATTCCTTTAGTCTTAAGTTTGGAACTATCAGAAGGTTCTGAAAAGCTGTTAGTAAAATAAAAGTTACATTTCAGCTCTATATCTTTTAATCGAACTGTTCAAATTGATTAATTTTGACTTTAGGAACCGAAACGTGTATTTAATCTTCTTCTTAGAGTCCCATACCCGAAACGGGCGTCGGCGCCTCTCCACATATACCTATGCTGAGTGTGTTTAGTTGTTAGGGATCCGTTGACGATTTTCAATAAAGGGTGGGATTTACGAAAAGGTTGGAACATTAAAAGTTATGCGTAAGAACGAAGGGGGCCTGCTTTTGCATTAATTGGCTACAATTAGGAGAGCTAAAAGAAGGTACCCAAAGTTATCCCCAAAGTTGGAAAACTGTAAAATGAGGCAAGGAACGTGGCAGGGGATATTACACAGATATATGGGACCTACTTTTTAACGCCGGTTCCGAACGGCTAGTTTGGAGAGGTTTACTAGACAATTATACTCTTGGTAGGTTGCCATTGCTTTCCAAGAGGAGGCGACTGCAAATATCTGCCGAGACTCGGTCTCGAACCAGCGTACTTCGAGCCAGCGACCCGACACTCTATTCACTGACCCCTAAATCTCTTTAGTTGAGATTAATTTATAAAAAAAATGTCTACAATGATTAAATTATAGGGTATTAAAGTGATAGTGTGACGTCACATTATAGGGGGAGGCTCAATGAAAATGTGACAGAATGAAGGAGGGGGATCTAAAAATCTTGAAATTCATGTGATGTAATTTATGGATGGCTCCTAATCAAGAAGTAAAAAACAGTAGAAATTAATTAAGAAATATCTGTTGTTAACTATATAATTTTTTACATTTTTTAATGCTATTAAAAATGTGTATTATTGAACAATCAAACAAAATGACATTATTTTAATAAAAAATAAAAACAAGGTAACATCAACTACGCTAAACTTATCTAAAATCTAAATTTATTTGATCAGTAATTTTATGCTCAATTGCCAAAATGGCCAAACCATTAAGACGATTTTGTGTAGCAGTGGAAGGTAAAAAGTTCTTAATCTTATTAAGATAGTATTATTGTCAAAATGTTTGTGTATTAGTTTTCTTTATTTTTTTAATAATGCCTTGATACACATTTTGTTTTTATTTATTTAATAGAAAATTTATATTTTTTTACATCATATAAGGTTGAGGATGTTTTTTGTTGTTATTCTTTAAGTTTCTTATTTTCTTATTAAAAGTCATGATGACGGGAGGCGGGATGACTTTTTCTTTAAGACAAAAAAAAAAAATTAAATAAAAACTATAAACAATGATTATGGAAATAGAAAAATATTATTTTCATTCAAATATGGCCCTCACATGAAATTTGGGGCCCGGGATCCAAAATCTGAAGCGGGACCCTTATTATGGAATAAGTGTGTGTTTCATTGCGGGACCCACGGTTTCACTTGAACGCCCCCTTGTGGGGGGCATGCATTCAAAATCATGGTTCAAACCTTAAATTTTTTTCAGAGGAGTTCAAATTTATTTTTAAAAAAGAACAAAATATAGGTATTTATTTATTAAAATTACATTAGTCATAGAATTACTATTCAGTAAGTTCTAAATAGAATTACCGTAAAAGAGAACTTATAAAGTGAGGTGATCAAAAGATAAAAGAGAATGCTCAGAGATATTTTGGAGGAAGAGGAAGACCTGGATTATATTTTCCCCTGATAAAGAAAAATATGGATTCTGGTACATACTTTTAGAGAATTACAAATAATTATTTTAGAATAGAAAATGAAGGAGACGAAGAGTTGCGTCAAATCAGTCTATGGGCCTTGTGATAAATCGACTTAAGGATTTTTCTTTACATAACTTTTTTTTAATGAAGGAATTAATACTTAAACAAGATATTTGAAATATAGGAATTTTTTTTAAATTGAAGATAAATGATGTGGAATAATAGAAATAAGGTGAATTAATGAAAACAGTTTGTTTATGGTATAAAATAAATATATTTATTGTAAAAAAGCGAAACGTTTTCAATAAGTAAACGGTCGACGACATACTAGTGTCCCATGTAAAAAACATTTTCCATATAAATTCACTTCTTTTATGATGAAATTCCTAGTTTACCTGAAAATAAAATTTAATTTAATTCAGATGGATTTATCTTTTCAAATGTGATTTTATTATAATAATTTGTAAAAAAACAAAGATAATTTTTTAAATATCTTGCAAGTAATTTATTTTTATATTTTTTCTGTTATAAAGCAAATATAGTAAAATTTTCATTTGACGATAGATATTTCTCTATTAATTTTAGAACAAAATTGTAAATATAAAAGATGTTCAAAATTAAAAAAAAATGGATCACATTTTTTGATACATTACTGTGGAATATTTTATTATAAAAAAGGTTAAAAACTCAAAAATAATTATTATTAATATTATAATTAATTTCTGAACTAATAGCTACGTCATATACCAAGATGTAAGAAAGGGGAAGTTAAATCTTAAGCTCTTAGGGCGGTTGTATGTCGCAAAGTAAATGCTTTTTACCACTAACAAACGGTAGATGGTAAATGGAGGCAAACTTTCAGTGCCTGTCATCTGATTGGCCATCCCAGTCCCTCCATTTACCATCTACCGTTTGTTAGTGGTAAAAGCATTTACTGCGATATACAACCGGCCCTTAGTTTCATATCCCAATAATAAAGGTTTGAGCTTATACCTTTTTGATGTTGAATGGAAAGTACAAGTTTGTGGGGTGAGCTTTGATTGTGCATACGAGCTTTGACTTAATTAAATGCTTACTAGGTGGGATTAAAACTAAATATGTTGTTTGTTCCTTTAATGACTACAAAGAGGAATGTATGAGAAGAGGTCAGATGATGGGGGGCACACACTTAGGGCCGGTTGTATGTCGCAAAGTAAATGCTTTTTATCACTAACAAACGGTAGATGGTAAATGGAGCCACTGGGATGGCCAATCAGATGACAGGCACTTTCATTTACCATCTACCGTTTGTTAGTGGTAAAAAGCATTTACTTTGCGACATACAACCGGCCCTTAGACATGGGGGACTGCTTAGGGATATCTTGGAGGGGGAGGTGGGAAAGAAAAGGGGAAGGGGAAGGCCCAGATTAGAATATTTCAACCAAATAATTGGGGATATGGGATGCGAGACATTTAGAGAGGTCAAACAGCTGGAGGAGACGGGTGGTTGCGTCAAACCAGTCTTAGGACTGTATACTCGATGATGATGATGAATATTCTAATCTTAAGCTATTAATTACAATTCATAATTAATAATTTTGTTCATGGTGTAGGTTCTAGGTGAAACATTTAATAAAATTTTAATTTCATAATTAATATATAAATGAGTCTCACTAATTTTTGAGTTTATAGCCTTTTTGATAATATTCCCACAGAAAGGTATCAATAAATATGATCTATTTTATAATTCTGAATATCTTTTGTATTTACACTTTGGTTCTAAAATTAATTGGGAAAAATCTATTGTCAAATGAAAATTTTACAATTTTATTTCCTAAATAAAAAAAAAAACTATCCGGTTGATAATTTAAATATCTATCGAAACTATTACCTTCAGCGAACGTGCGAGCAGCAGATATTGCTTCTTCAAGTCCATTGATATTGGATCCAGAAGCTTGAGCCGACTCCGGTTTGCCACCTCCCTTTCCTTTGAGTATTGGACTTATGTGATTTACCCATTCTCCTCCTTTCAATCCTTTTTCAATTGCAATCTGAATTTAGAAATATACATATTTAATAATTATAGATTGCAAATATATTATGAAGATAAATATATATTTACTTTAGGAACTGAACAAAGACAGAAAATCTTATTGTTGTCGGGATCTACGGTCAAAAACAATGCAGCAGTTTCTGGAGAAATCGATTTCACTTGTTTAAGTGCTCCATCTAATGCCTAAAATAAGAAAAAACAAACTTATTATAATGGATTTTTACTTAGATATTTAAATAGATTAACTAGGTTATTTATTTTATTTATTTTCTATCCAAACCCTGCTCGGGTTTTGGATTCTTATATTTTTACTCTTAATTAAATTGAAAGTTTTTGCCGAGAGTAGCAGAATTTTTATATATTGAAGGAGACAATAAAAGAGTGTGTCTTCTGCTACCTGCGGCTTCATAAATTAATTCCTGTGAATACATTGTAATAGACTGATGAAGAGGACAAAGCCCTCGAAACTATAGTCTCGTTATAAATAAATAAAATTTATAATTCCAGCAGAAGACACTCTTTTATTGTCTCCTTCAATTTTTACTCTTTTTACATTACTTAGTTTACAATTTTTCAACTTAAGTATTTCCGATATAATTTCCTATCTTCTTTGGCTTCTTCTCTCTTCCTATTTCTCCCTGTCCTCTACTCCGCAGCTTCGCTCTCTTCCTCTTCTATCCTCTCTGCCAGTCTTAACATGTTGTCGTCTATTTTTCCTTTCAGCCCTGCCCACCAACCTTTCATGTCCTTTCCCATTCTATAATATCTTTGAATCTTTGGCATTCCTCAGCATGTGTTGGCTTTTCCACTTCTCGTTTGCACTCTCTACATAAGGTGTCCATTCTTCCTTTGTTCCCCCTCCAAATGTTGCCACATCTTGCTCTGGCCCATTGAATTTTATCTTTCTCCGCTCTCTCCTCGAGCCAATAGTTCTCCAGATCTGGTCCCTCTTTCAGGTGTTTATAATACGGGCAATAGGTTGATTTATCTATCCTGGACCAGTCTTCCTGTAAATTTTGTTCTATGTCTGTTTTTATTAGTTGTTCCGCAATGCTTATGAACTCCTCATCTTCTTTGTCCAGCACTTGTTCCACCCCATGTCCCAAACTCTCGATCCTCTTCTTCATGTCTCCTGCCCAAGCTGTCCCTACCCTGTTTTTCAATCCCCTTAGAATGTTTTTGAGACATAGCAACGGCCATATTTCTTCGTGCATATTTTTTATCTTAACCAGGTATTTGAGCATTCTCTTTAGAGCAAGTGATTTTATTTTCGTTCTTCCTAGTTCCTTCTTCCAGATATATCCAGGAGTGTTTCGAGATACGCACATTATCATCTTCATATACTTCCTCCCTTTCGTTCCATCCCCAGATTTCCACCCCATAGAGCAGTACCGGCCGAATCAAAGTGTCGAACAGTAAAAAAAAATTTCTTATACTTTCCAGTCCGCTTCTTTTCATTATGCTCCACGCTGCAACTAGGTTATTTATAAACGACACTTTTTTGTATATTATAGTTTTTAATCGGCGTTAGTAATTAATTAGATTCAGGTATTTAGATATCAACATCTAGATATAATTTTGAGTATCTACGTAGTTGCGTATCTAGGTATTTGGAAAAATTTTATTCTGTATGTAGGATTTGCTCTAACAACAATTTTCGGTGAGATCTATTTAAAAAGAAATAAGATACAAGATACATCTTCAGATTCAAATTTTTATTTAAACCCAACCATTTGCTACGACAGATGACTAAGGAATTGTACACGGATTTCTCTCAGCTAAACTAAGGTCGAAACTATTTTACTTAAATAGATTTCAGAGAGCTAAGCCAAGAAAATAATCTCTAGTTTCAAAATTTTTTAATAGGCTGTAATATATATATATATCCTAATTCTAGTATTTAATTATTTGTGTATTTTAAGCATTTTGAATGAAAGTAATGAAAAATATTGAAGTTTCGTTTTGCAAAAAAATAATCCAAATTTAGAGTCTGAAATTTTTTCAATCTCCACATGTTTCTAGATGTTTTAGAAAATTTCACTCTGTATCTAAATACATTTTTACAAGAACATCTATAATATATCTCTATCTAAATGTTATTAAAATTGTATCTTTAGTAACAATGTTTTTAATAACGGGCTGAAATTCCCCCATTTTGGCATGTAATAAAAATTATCCATAACCACTAGGATTCAGTAAAAGACAGCCCCATGTGATTTTTCAAAAAAATCTTAATTCTACTACACTCGGAAAACTTTAATAAATAATTATCAAATTGACCTTTGTATTGGAGAACGCCTCTAATTGCCGGACAAGTAGTGGACCAGGTGGGCTTGTAGTTAATAAAGTGGTAATCTCTTCAATGACTTGGTTCGCAACTGCAGCCTTACTTGCGCGTTCTTTATCATCCAATTCTTTTTTTAAAGCTTTCAATTCATTTCGTATTTCAGCCTAAAAAAAGCAAATTTATAATTAATTTACAAGGATTTTAGCATAGGATTGGATAGAAGGCAGTCTAGAAATAAATAAGAGACTACTTCCAAATAAAAGAGTTTAATGGAAATGTTTTTTTCCTTTAAATACTTTCTTTTGATGTAGTAGGAGACATTTATAAATTTGCTTGACTAGAATCCAAATAGAGATAGTCATTTTTAGAAATAAATCGAAAAAGGAAGTGCCCTAAAAACTCATGATCATTTTGATCAGTATTTACCTATTATTGTAATTTAACGTACTATTGTATTTTTTTGGTTTATTTTAATATAATGAATGTCCTTTATTAGTCGAAAAAATGAATAATGAATTTAGAATATTAAGATTATAATAATTTCAGCCTTTTTCCAATAAGGGATAACTGCATGGCTGACATCATTAGTGAGTTCAACAATTCGTTTAACCATTTCTTTCGCAGTTTGTGGCGTCAATGGAATGGTCTTCAGCTCATTTCGGAGTGAATTGAGAGCGTTCTCAAGAACAGCAGACTTATTCAAAGCTTTCTGGGCTTCAGGCCCTGTTAAGGCAACAATTCGACGAACTCCTTTACTAATAGCTTCTTCACTTGCAATAACAAGATGTCCAATGTGACCAGCCCGTACTAAATGGCTAAGGAACAAAAAAAAAAAAATTGATAGAATATTTATATTAAAAGTAGACTAAAAAATAAATAAAAACTTACGTGCCCCCACAAAATTCTATAGAAGTTTTTGTACCAGCAGACCCATATGGATCGCTTTCCAAAGTTTCAATGGGTACTCCTATAGCAACAACTCTTACTGGATCCGGATAAACCTGAAATGAAATATATAATTATCCTTAAAAGAAGTCCAAATTAATAACATTTATATATATATATATATAAAAATAATACCTATAATATTAAATAGTAAATATTTTTTTATAAGCTATATATCAAAAAACTAAATAAGAACTAGGAGTAAAGTATTTTAAAATGTAATTTTACAAAAACTTGTATCCTTTTTTGAGGGAACTCAAAATTATAAAAACTTCAACTTTTTGAAATAGAATATAAAATATTAATGTTTTTGGACCGATTTACACTAAATTGTTAAAATAATGGTAAATTCTTAATTTCATTTCGATAGATGGAACGGTGTGGAAGAAATAGTAGACGAAAAAACTGGATTCATCTGGAAAACTAAATGAAAAATCGACCTCTGGCTCTAAACGAGGAATTATTTTATTCGTTAAAATTCAACCTAAATGAATACAATTCTTGATTTTGGTTGAGATCATGCAGTCCATAATTTTTACATTATGACCATTTGAAGAAAAACGTATTTAATTCTATAGGAGATCTCCGAGTATATTGAAGAATTTATTAACATACCTCATTGAACATAGCCCGAAGTCCTTTGATGTTTTTCGCTTGACCAAGAGCTGATTCTTTTGCATATACAGGTTCGTTACGACCAATCAATTCATTTGTAATTTCTTCTGTCTTTTTAACTTGTTCCACAGTCATTGCAGCCTGAAAATTTATTTAAAATTTAAATTAATCTAAGTATAGTCTAAAAGGGTATCATTTGAAAAAATATATATATATATATATACGAGTATATTCAGAAAAATGAGAAACAAGAGGAATTGATTTGAAAGTTTATATTAGAAAATAAGGACAAGTTTTTATGTGTGACTTTTTTATTTATCCACCAACGTTTTCGTCGACTTTGCCGACTTCTTCAGGGCTTCAAATAGTCATGCCACACATTCGTCTAAATTTTCTTATTATCTTCGTTACCATTGAAGACCATCAGAACACAAATTTCAAAAAATTCTGATGGTCTTCAATGGTAACCTAGATAATAAGAAAATTTAGACGAATGTGTGACATGACTATTTGAAGCCCTGAAGAAGTCGGGAAAGTCGACGAAACGTTGGTGGATAAATAAAAAAGTCACACATAAAAACTTGTCCTTATTTTCCTAATATAAACTTTCAAATTAATACAAATTATGGACGGAAATGATAATAATAAGAGGAATTAATATTTAAAAATATTTTTGCCAAGAGTATCAGATTTGTTGAATTTATAAGGAATATACATTTAAGTGGTTCTTCAGTTTGATGTAAATAAGTATACATACATATTAGTAAATAATTGATTTGAAGGAGACAATAAAAGAGTGTGTCTTCTGCTGAAATTATAAATTTTATTTAATAATAAAATTCAGCTTGGGAAAGATTCCGGATATTTCAGGGTTAAGAATATTTATTATTTTTTTATATTATTATTAATTAATTTTGATCCAATCATCATGAAAGCAGGAGGAAATGATAATCCAATCCCTACTTAGATGGGAAACAAGCCTTATCTTCAATTTTGTTACTCTTTTTCTTTTTAAATGGTCAAGTTTTTGCCGAGAGTGGCAGAATTTTTATATATTGAAGGAGACAAATAAAAGAAGGTGGTGTCTGCCTGCTGGACGATTATAAAATTTACCATTTTAGCTATAACGAGGACTATACTGGTTTCGAGGGCTTTGCCCTCTATCATCAGTCTATTACAATGCATTCACAGGAATTAATTTATGAATGAAAAGTTTTGCAATGTTTTCATGTTTCAAGGTTATAATATGATACATAGATTGTGGGCAAGTTAAGAATTGAACGCTTCTTGCTACTTTTCAACGTGTTTTGTGCATGTGATCTGCGGATTTGAGGTTGATATCTTAGTCTTAGCATCTTCAAATTCCTTTAAAAAGCTAATTTTTAATTTAATTTAATAATAAATTTATAATTCCAGCAGAAGACACACTCTTTTATTGTCTCCTTCAATATATAGAAATTCTGCTACCCTCGGCACAAAAACTTTCAATTTAAATAATTGATTAATTTAAGATTATAGTTTAGAAGCCTTTGCCTTCATCTTCAGTCTATAGTAAATATTTTATACGAATATTCAATATCGGTGTTTAGTTAAAAATTGAATTGACTTCATCGAGTACTCGATCATTTTACTCAGCTCATGTATATCAGATATAGGTATATATGCCATGTAGGTATGTATTTTGAAAGAAATTGCGATTAGGGATTTTACCTATATTTTCAAGAAATTGTTTGGATTTTTAAACATTTATATTCAATTTAATTTCTAAGCAGGCTGTGAATTAATTCACAAAGAGAAACAAAGAGGTTGTCCTCTGCTTGATGCTTCAAGCATCAAGCAGAGGACAACCTCTTTGTTTCTTCTTTGTGAATCAGCAACTCTGCTACTCTCGGCAAAACAAAAAGCTTTTCAATGTGAATTAATTATTAGATTGTACTATGTTAACTATTTGACCATTAAAACAATTTTTTCTTTAAGATTTAAAAATTTCTAGTGATTCCTACACACTAATTTTTATGGGTCTTTTGTTTAATCGCGATTTCTTTTAATATTATACTTTAATTTAAATAAGTATAGAAATAAAAAAAATAATTTTCGTTAAAATGTCACAAAAAATATCTCTTTTTGGACACTTCATCAAGGAAAAAATTTACAAAGGATTCTCCCTTATAATATATATGTAAATAAACGGATAGTTGAGCTAGGATGAAGTCAATTCAATTTTTAACTAAAAAACAGCTATTTTAATGGGAAATTTAATATTAAAGGAAAAAATGATTTCCCCCTCAAGCCCAGAGGTTCTATTGGCATCTCTATGCCAAGCAGGTCCAATTGCAGATACCATTATTAAGCATATAATATCCATTGGCTTCCAATTATAGCCAAATGGTCATTAATGAGTACTTCATGAAATAGAAATTATATATTAATGTGGGATTTTATTCTTCGCTCCTTTGGCTGTAAAATGCTTTTGAAAATAGGGATTCATTTTCGCCTTGAGAAAGACGTTTGTTGTTTGCCCGTCAAAATCTTTCGATAAAATGACAGGAGAGCAGCAGGGACACGCCCCTTTTATAAAGAAGCCAGCGCGCGAAAAATGATACATACGTCACCTAAAACGCGGGAATGATTAACCAATCAGCTTAATTGCTAATTAGAGCAAGGGTTATAAAAGAAGCCAGCTTCTCGAAGCGAATTCAGTTGTTGTCATTCAGTTGTCATGTGTGAGTTGTCACTTAGTGAAACTCATTGAATGAGGCAGCTCTCCGGGGTGACTGCGATCACCTTGGAACGATTTGGAACGGAACGGCTTGTGTCTAAGAAGTAATTTGTATACACGTTCTGTAACGAAGAAGCAATAAATGCGGGCCTTGTGCCGTTATTTCATTAAAAGCATATTTTCAACTGCCTAGTGCGAATTCTTATTTAAAAAAGCATTTTTCTGGCTGTAACGCCGCCAATAGAGATTATAATCTCTGAAGATTATCTCCCATCCAAGCCCGGCTCATATCTTTCCAACTAACCCCTTCGAGCCAAACATAATAAAAATCATCCATCATCTTAATCATTTCCTATATTAATATATTCTATTATAGATTTTTGTTTCTTTAATATCATTTTGTTTATTTATTTATTTTATTAAACAGCTATTCTTCGTTTTATTTCAAATAGCTCGTTTGTTATAGACTTGTTTTTGCGTGGAAGGCTACGAATTGTTATCCTTTAAAAACATAGTTTACCAATGTTAAGTTGGTATAAATCGTGGTTTCTCTCTATTTAATATAGTTTATTTTGTATAGAGTTTTAATGCACTTCTTGGGGCTATATAATTTCAATTATTTTTAATAGCTTACTAATTTATTTTGATCAATCACGTTAGTCATTTTGACTTTACTTATGCCTAAGGAATCTATGACGACTGGCTAAATGGGCATTTAGTTCCCGAAGCCAAGGGGGTAAAAAGGAGAAAAAAGATGAAGATCTTCTAAACCAAAGATTAAAATTAATAAAATATATACAATACATATATATGTGTAATTGTATATCGTATACTTATTTACATCAAGCGGAGAATACTTATAAAAGAAAAAATTCTTACTTTATTGCTGAAGTCAAATCGAAGTCTATCAGGAAGAACAATTGATCCTTTTTGATCAGTTTCTTCTCCAAGAACACAACGTAATCCATAATTAAGGGCATGTGTTCCAGTATGGTTACCCATAATGAGTCGTCGCCGAGCAGTATCAACATGTAAATTGACTTCATCTCCTACGCGTAGAGTTCCCTCAACTAAGCCAACGTGCATCACAAAACCACTCTTGACTTGTACATTCCTGATTGCTATCTCCACACCCTGTAAAAATTTTAATGCTATAATATGTCGTAAGCTCGCTTTACTATACAAATAAAAATTAAAAAAATATACCTCATCTCCTTTTTTCACAATAAAACCTTCATCATATATTTGACCACCTTGTTCAGCATAGAAATTAGTCTTATCGAGAAATACACCAACTTCTTGACCTGAAGAAACTTCTTCCATAAACTGTTTAGAACAACGTAAAGCCACAACCTTAGCAGTACATTGTTGAAATTCTAAAACGAAAAATTTAGTAAAATTATAAAATATCTATTTGCATTTTTAAATCTATTATTTATCAAGTGAAATTCATGAACAGTTAATTAAATTTAATAACATAGATTTTATTAATATATTGATAAAAATAATATTTATTTTTAATTTTTTTATTAATTTATCTTCTTATTTTATTAAATTAGCTTTGCGGTGAGGCGAAACCGCTTGTCCATAAGTATCCCAAATTCTACCTGTCTCACTAATGCTGGTTCTAAGCAAGGAATTTCAAGTCCTGATACTCACCCTTGTGAAGAAGAGGAGCTTTTGGATTTATTCTATTTCTATACCTTTTTTTTTCATTTTTTATTAAAGAAATCTGGACCTGGAGGTAATCCCACCCTCTCCTCAGGCTGGCTAAAAGTGAGTACTTTGAAATTAATAATAAGTACCAGGCCACCGAGCGATGCTCGGTAACTTTTTGCTTCAGTTAAAAGCTATATATTAATCCCCGAACCCCCACCACTGCACCCCCCATCTCCCCACCGTAACCTCCACCCTCGCCCCCGCCCCCTCACCCAGTTTTTGCATTTCAAGCCTTGTAGTGGCCCACAGATTATGTATATATATATGTATAGCTATATAAATAAATACCGTATAATTATTTTTTTTAATTAAATAACAATTTTTGAGTTTATCAATTAAATTGCCAAATTCTAATATAGAAAAAATATGTTTGTGGGATTTAAAACTCGATTTTTAATCAATTAAATTGCCTAACTTTTAATATATATAATATTTGTAATGATCTATTAGTGGAATTTAAAATTAAAAAACCAATTAATAATTAAAAGAAAATTCAATAAAACTCTAAATATACATTTTTATCGAGACAACCACCTTTGAATAATTATTTCATTTAACAAAAAACCTATCAAAAACAACTTAGCCGAAGATGAGACAGTGACAGATCGAATCGCCAACACAAAACCTTCTTAACGCGTGAATTTCATCCAAATCGTTAGAGTCGTTTTCGAGAACCCGATTGGATATATATACAAGAATTGCTTGTTTAATATAATAAGATTTTACCATAGGAAGCATCTTTTGTTTCATCAAGGGCTTTATAGAGGTATTTTGGAGAATCGTCTGTAGGAGGGAGGCCTTTAGATTGTAGTTCGGCAATTGCATGTACATCGAACCCAATAGAATCTACCATTGCATTTACTTTGCCTTGTGATTGAAGTTGGGCTAATTTTTTTGCTTCTTCATAAGCTACAATATAACAAAATAATTAAAATTAATAAAACAGAACTTTATTCATTTGTTTAAATATTATTTCATACCTTTCATATCAATCTCAAGGCCTTTTTCTTCAGTCATGAGTTGTGTTAAATCCACAGGGAAACCATATGTATCATATAAACGCCAAGCAACATCTCCCGGAATTGTTTTCGAATCAGCAGGTAGTTTAGAGATAGTTCGATGTAAAAGATTTCTACCTCGCGATAAAGTTTTTAAAAATTGTTCCTCTTCTTCATTAATGATATCTTTAATAGACTAGAAAAAATTAATTGATATTTTTTAAAATTGATTAGTTAGACCAGTGGTTTCCAACCTGGGGGCGATCGCCCCCCAAGTGGGCGATTTGGGTTATCAGGGGGGCGATAGCTAAATGGGGGGCGATGAGTATTCAAAGGAGGAAAAATTAAAATACACTCACGTGCAAAGAAATGGAATCACTTCCTTTGCGAGTTGTTAAATGTAATTTTCATTCTCAAATATAAATAATGATATATTAATATTTTTTAGGAAAAATGTTTAAATTTCTAATAAATTACAAAGAAACCTACTGTTGTGAACGTTGTTTAGAGTATTTTTTTCTTGATAATAAAATAATTGTTTTTAATGGTAATATTTTGGAGTAGCAGGCCTCATGCCCTTTGATACTGGAACATGCCTTATTTGACAATAGGATGGTGGGACTTTACAATTGCCAGTTTTTGAACCTCAATAAATTTAATTTATGTTTGTCATATTTTGGGTTAAGAGATTAACTGCTTTAATATTTACACTTTAATTCAAATTAAAATTAATCATACAATGAAAATGAAAAGGGGGCGATAGGTGTTAGTCAACGTCCAGAAAGGGGCGATGGGCCAGAAAAGGTTGGGAACCACTGAGTTAGACTGAATAGATTAACTTGAATTTAATTTATTAAATAATAAGAACAAATTAATTGACCTTTGTGAATTAGGAACACAAAAAAGTTTCTAAAAACTTATAATATTTTCTAGTTTCAGGCACTTAACTCGATATCGTAGTTAACTATAATACAAGCCTTACATTCATACGTTATTAAATTATCAATTTCGAATCATTTACATGTAAATAAAATAAAGGATGAAAAATATGTACTGTTTGTGATTGGATGAGATGATTTGAAAGTTGTTAATTAAAAGTACGATTGCAAGGCTTGCATTATAGTTTGACTACGATATTTATAGTCGAATTTGGAGTCTGCGAAAGCCTCAATTGAAGGCGAAACGTCGCTGAATAAAAGTGATATAAGTATTTAGAAAATTTTTTTGTTTCTAATTCTCAAGAACCAAGATTTCAATTTACATCACGGAACAGAACACAAAAATAATTAGTAAGAAAAATTTTCTCCTCAAAACTATAAATTCTTCTTAGAGATAAAATATATTTATTATTTTATAAATTTTTTGATTGTTTTATTAAATATAGAAATGATACAATTCTTTAATAAAACAATAATCATTTGTTAATTTTTTCATACTTATTCACTGATAAAGGGAGACTTTCTCCAGAAATGTTTAAAACATTCATAAACGTTTTCCTGATTCTAATTAAAGAATTGTATCATTTATGTATATTATTTAAGAGAAAGGCAGAAATGAAGTCAATAAATAAATAAATAAATATATATTATATATTTATTATGTTTAATATACTAAATTTTCAGGACTATTTAGAAAGTAGGGACATATAATAATTTTTCAATAAAATCTAATTTATTTTTTATTTGGTAAATTTATCTTAACTAATAATAATAACAGTAAAAATTAAAAAAATATTTACTTGAGGATCTTTCAACACTTCTGGAAATTGATCACCAAGTAGATTAGCAACAGTATCACTAAGGGAAGCGAAAAAACCTGGTTTTGCATTCAGTTTTTCGGTGCCAAATCGAACAGCACGACGTAAAATCCGACGCAAAACATATCTAAAAAAAATACATTAGAATTTATTTATAGAAGAAATTTATAATATAAAATAAATGCAATTTTATTAATTGTAAGACAATAATTTTTTTCAAATGCTATCTTTTTTTGTCCGAAATTGAGTGAATAAATTGATATAAAATTGAGGTGCAATGTTCACAGTACCAAGTATAGCAGCTTTCTGACTAGTCTTCAGAAGTTTCTCATTCAATTCTAATCTATTCTTATTAAAAAGAATAATATCGGACCTATTGAATTTATTATTATTATTTTTTTTTATTCTTTTCTCTCCTTTTGAAGGAGGTTTATACTATACTATACATCGGCTATAAATAGCAAAGCAAAGATGATAGCTTCTATATATTTTATGAGGGAAGTTTCAGGAACCTCCGGCTGTCGTACGCATACCCAGCAGTACAGCCTACTGCACCGTCGTGATAAAACCCCCTCCAAAAATGCCCAGCTCCTTTAAGTTCTTAGGGAGCGTCTTCGGGACGACACCAGTCGCAGACATGACAAGGGGCACCAGGGACTCTATCTTGTCTCCACATTTTCTTAATTTCTTCTGCGAGCTCAAGATACTTATTTAATTTTAATAAGGTATGTCATTTTGCTATTCTTTATGGTGAGTATAATATCAGGTCTATTCGCAAGTATAGTCCTGTCTGTCAGCAAGGATCGGTCCCAATATAGTCTACAGCCATTATTTTCAAGTACACTTTCCGGAGTATACTCATAGTACGGGACTCTGGTGTTTATTAGTTCATAGTGAAGAGCAAGTTCTTAATGGATAACTTTTGCCATCTGATTGTGCCTATGAGTATAATCCGTACTGGCGAGGACTCGGCAGGCCGAAGTGACATGTTGAATAGTTTTGGACATAGCACCACACATTCTGCATCTATCATCAGTCACATTCGGATCCTTAATGATGTTTATTATTATTATTATTATGAAAATTCAGAACTTTCTAAACTTTCCTTTATCTTTTTTGGAATAGATACTAAAAGGGATTTTTAGCCTGCAGGATTTAATTTTAATATAATTTTTAATATAATTAAATAACATACATATCCTCTACCAGTGTTATCAGGGTGGCCCCCATCAGCAAGTGCAATGGTAAGAGTTCGTGCATGATCAGCTAAAACTCTATAGGCCATATCAATGCCTTCTGAATCTTCAGATCCAAGTAATCCTTGATAAGGTCTTGAGCCTGTACCCTATCAATAGAAATAAGAATATTAATATTCAAAGTACAATTCCAAAAATAATTATTTTAAATTACTTTTTGTATAGCTTCAAAAAGAGGTGTAAAAATATCTGTATCATAATTTGACCTTTTTTCTTGGATAACTGATACAAGTCTCTCAAATCCCATTCCACAATCGATATGTTTTTTTGGAAGAGGTTTAAGGGAACCATCAGATTCTCTAAAAAGTAGAAATATAATCAATAAAAAGATTGTTTTTTATTAATCTAACTACTACAAAGATGAATTATTACCGATTATATTGAATAAACACAAGATTCCATATTTCTAATACATCGGGATCATCTTGATTTACGAGATGTGGGACCTCTCGTCCCCCAATTCGATCGAAATGAAGTTCTGAGCAAGGACCACAGGGTCCAGTTTCTCCCATTTCCCAGAAATTATCTTTCATCGAACCGGGCAAAACATTATTAGCAGGAATTCTGTATAAAAAACAATTAATTATTAATAACATAGTATTATCTTAAATTTAAATTTTAACAAACAATTTTTGTATTTACCCTAAGTTAATCCAGATTTGTTTGCATTCTTCATCTGGTTCAAGTCCAGATTTTTCATCACCACCAAAATAAGTAACATATAGACGATCTTTAGGTAACTTACAAACATCCGTTAAGAATTCCCAAGCCCAGGCACAAATTTCTTTCTTAAAATAAATTAAATTTTTTCTTAATAAATTATCTTTATGAGTAAATCTAAAATCATTATTTTTTCATTAAAAATGTACATGAACTGGAAGATTTTTCTGCGTTAGGCTAAGTACATTCAAATTGGAAAAATTTTTTAATATATCACAACATTTCTGCTTCTAATTCTGTCTTTAATATCATTGATAAATGCTAGAAAAAAATGTTTCCAAATGAATTTTTAGAATTACCTTAAAATAATCACCAAAAGACCAATTTCCAAGCATTTCAAAAAATGTATGATGGTATACATCTTTACCGACATCATCCAGATCATTATGTTTTCCTCCAGCCCGAATACATTTTTGAGAATTTGTTGTCCGAATCCATTTAGACATATCACTATTAGGATCCGCGGTGCCCAAAAATATGGGCTTATACTATAAAGAAACAAAATAATCAATTAATATATTTAATATAATGTTTTAGACCAGTGTTTCTCAACCTTTTGTAGAGCGAGGAACTCTAGAGCACTTATATTTATTTCTGAGGAACCCCCTAGCACTAAAATATGAGATATATAATTTTTCGTTAAAATAACATCATGCTACTTTTATAGCTTCCAAATATAACATAGCGCCACCGATGACGGTGTTGCCGCATTCTAAAAATTTGCTAGATTTTGGAGAAATTGGGTACAAAAAACGTGCACGAGTGAGTCTTCTGCTAAATCCGAGCTGTCATGGATAATTTTTTTGTATGTCAAAAGGGTTGTATGACCCCACGGAAATTGAGCAGGAGTAAAATTTAGCGATATGGTCATCTTGAATTGAAACACATAGTCATGCAAATATATTTAGAATTGTGTTCTTTAAAACTTGAAGAATAATAAAATGACTATTCTATAATTGAATATAAAAGTTCCAAGCTGTTATGGAATTAATAGAAGACAAAATCTCATGAGAAATTTCAAGTCTGTTACGATCGGCAATTTGAAATTTTATATCTTATAAGATTGGAGTAATTTTTGGAGACGGACTGATAAGTGAATTAAGTGGATATCGATGAGGCAGTCCAAAAAAAGAAATAGATAATTTACACTATCTTTTTATTCATAAAACCGACGTTTCGGAGGCTATTCCCTCCTTCTTCAGAGTTTTCACTGACTTTTCAAAACCCTGAAGGAGGGAATAGGCTCCGAAACGTCGGTTTTATGAATAAAAAGATAGTGTAAATTATCTTCTTTTTGGACTGGCTCATCGATATCCACTTAATTTATATCTTATTAATATTAAACTATTAAGTGATTAGATGTGATAAATTTAGTGATTGTTTTATTTCTAATTAAAGCCATTTTTTTAAAATTGGCTGATGAAATATTGTCAAATGATGAAATAATATTTGTATACTGATTCATGCCTGCATTAGTAAATAGAAGTGTCGGATCATCGTGTGGAATTGTACTTGATGAATGAATATATTGATGTTTTTTCTTTTCAATGAAGAAATTTAAAAAAGCGTTTCGAATTTCGTTTGCAGAGCTCTCTTTAGACAACATTGCTAGAAAATACATGAACATATGGATAAGGAAAATATATTATTATATTATTTTATTCAGGAAATATTAAATTATCGTTTTTTTTATTTATAAATATTAATCTATTGTTTTATTTAAAATCAGTCGATAATTTAACTTACTTAAAGCAATCAAATTGTAGGTGCCCTCGTGGTGTTTCAGGTTCAAAACAGTTTTAGAAGGCAGATCTAGATCAAAAGAGGGCTGAGGGGATCAAATGATGAAGGTTAATTTAGAGAAAGGGAGATGTCAGAAGAAATGGTAAGGAGGGGAAAGATCGATTCTCAGCGCGAAATACAATTATTTAATCACTGGCTGAACCGAGTTAAAGCTCACTAAAATTATTCCCCTTACAGGCCCGGGTCGAATAGGTGCGGGGCCCGATTGGATTTTTTTGCGGGGCCCTCTCTATATATTAAATATTTAAATAAAATTCAAAGTCAGTATATATATATATAAATATATCAAATGTCATGGATCATCAGATAGATAAACTTTTACATAAATTAAAAATAAAAATGTTCTAAATACAAAAACATTTATTGAATATAAATTTACATCACCGAATATGAATACATGAATTTACATATTTCTAAGTTTTTGTTCTGTAAATTCTTCTAAAATTGTTTGAAAATCTAATTTCCTTGCGTCTTCACTTTCAATCGACATAATTGCTAAACTATTTAATCTATATCCTGATTCATTGTCGATCTCAGATAGTTTTTTATTAGTTTTAGCCTGGAAAATGATCTGTCTCCAGAAGCAACGCTTACTGGAATTGTTAAGAATATTCGGAGAGCAATAAACAAGTTTGGAAATGCCGTTGCTCTATCATTATCCGATAAAAATTTGAACATTTTAAACGGATTTTCAAAAAATTCTGAAGGAAAAATAGATTTCAAAGCTTCCATTTCTTCAAATAACATTTTTCCGTCTATATCAGCTTCTTTCACCTTTGGTACATCATTTTCTGTTAACTTAGAATCTGTTAGAGAAATTTCTAATTCAGCTGCATGTTTCTCTCTAATATAGGACTATCCCGATTAAATTCAATACATTTGACATGAACTTTTACGGGTATCAGTTTTCTATATTATAAAGTATATATTATATAATAATAAACACATTAATAAATTTCATCCAGTAATGCGAACTTAAAATAAATATATTTTTAATTATTTGAATAATTCATAATTTATCCATTATCGTCAAAAGCAATTTGCATTAAATTTCGAAATTTTGTTTGTTCATTTTGATGGTAACGCGGGGCCCTTTCAAATGCGGGGCCCGATTGGGCCTAATCGCTCAAATCGCCCTTTATCCGGCCCTGCCCCTTATTTTACTGTAGTGTGGTATTTAGAAATGTCTAATATGTGAAGAAAAAATGATTTTTCTGTCTGTTCGGATTATGATACCACCATAACATGAAAACGGACGCTCATAGAAAGTTCGTCCCAGTGTAAAAATTATTTGAAAAGTTTTTATTTTGCCGAGAGTGGCAGAGCAGAGTTGTTAATTCATAAAGAGAAACAAAGAGGTTGTCCTCTGCTTGATGCAAATAAAAACATACACACATATACCTATATCAAATATAATATAGTGCCTGAAGCACCGAGCGATGCTCAGTAACTTTTTGCCTTTAAATAGCTTAAATTTTAAATTTCAAGGCTCTGCGACTTACCGAAGACGATATATGAACGATTAAAATATTTATTTTGAGACACTCAAATTATTTGAAAAGCTTTTAATTTGCCGAGAGTGGCAGAGCAGAGTTGTGTTAATTCATAAAAAGAGAAACAAAGAGGTTGTCCTCTGCTTGATGGAAATAAACATACACACATATATGTCAAATATAATATAGTGCCTGGATCACCGAGCGATGCTCGGTAACTTTTTGCCTTTAAATGGCTTAAATTTTAAATTTCAAGGCTCTGCGACTTACAGAAGACGATATATGAACGATTAAAATATTTATTTTGCGACACTCCTAATTTACACCCCCTTCCTGTAGATGTTTCTATATTCTCTATATAAAAATATACAAAAACAAACGGAAAATCGGCTGGTCGGCGGGACGGACTGCGCTTATATCCTCAGTATTTATTCGTAGTTAAATGAGTGAGAGTACTGATCACCTAAACATGCTCAGCCTCTCGTTTTCCAGTTAATAATCAACTTCTTTTAAAATAAATAAATATATAAATTTAATTAATCAAAATCTAATTTGCAAAATACATGTTTATATATGTGTATACTTTTATCATGATATCGTCTGGAGATTTTCTACATTTTGAATCGATTTAAAATTTTTACTTATCCCTAATTTAATTTAAAACCGATCTAATCCTTTAACAACACGATTTTTTTTCTTGAGTAGTGTTATTTGGATAAATTAACATTTTTTTTTTTTTTTTGGCTCTTCGGCCTTTCTAGCCATAAACCATTTTACAATACTATTTATTTTTCAAATTTGTCTCTACCCCCGAGTCAGATTTTACCCGGAAGCCTCGAGTCGGATTCGAACCCCGGTCCACTTGGTTAACAGGTTGGCGCGCTAACCCCTAGCCTATCTGACACCCCAAATTTAAATTTGAATTTGAAATCTTGAACAATGTGTTGGATTTGAATTGTTAGCGACAATAGATAACGCCACAAATGCTTCATTTAAATTTGGCTTCCATTCTTAAACATAATAAACACTTCGGCTGCGAATAATTTCTCATATTTTCATTAATTTGTGATATATAATTAAATATTTAATTTAGATATAATATTTTTTAAAGTATTTTTGATATAACAGACAAAACGATTAACGTCCTAATTCAAAGGTAGGCTTCTTAATTCATAAATCAATTCGTTAAGATCTTAATACATTTTTTATGTACATAATAAATTGTAAGATTGGAGTAATTTTTGGAGACGGACTGATAAGTGAAATTGAGTGGATATTGATGAGGCAGTCCAAAAAAGAAGATAATTTATACTCTTTTTATTCATAAACCGACGTTTCGTAGACTATTCCCTCCTTCTTCAGGGTTTTGAAAAGTCAGTGAAGGGAATCCAATGCGACGTTCCCCTCTGTCTCTTCTTTCAGTGGCAGTAACAATAATATATTGTATTTCATTCTCAGCAGAATTATAATGTAGTAATGATCATTACTACATTGATCATTATTACATTATAATTCTGCTGAGAATGAAATGCAATATATTATTGTTACTGCCACTGAAAGAGGAGACAGAGGGGAACGTCGCATTGGATTCCTTCACTGACTTTTCAAAACCATGAAGAAGGAGGGAATAGCCTCCGAAACGTCGGTTTATGAATAAAAAGATAGTATAAATTATCTTCTTCTTTTGGACTGCCTCATCACTATCCACTCAATAATAAATTGTCTCGCTATATACACCTATATATTAATTGAAAAAATTTCATTGATTGTTTTATGTATACTTAAATACATAACATAACTTTTGTAAAAAACAATTTGAAAACTTTTATTTAAAATCTTAACCCTTCGGGAGAAATTATCCCCTTATTAATAAAATTTTTAAGAAATTTGAAGGGAATATACTATATATAAAGCAACTATAGACAAATAAATATTTTGAATATCGACAATGATACAGATTGTCTTAGAGATGAAATCTCATCAAATAAAAATAAAAAATATAAATATTTAAGATTTTTTTTTAATTTTTGATAATTATTATTAGTAAAACAGCTCATATGTGACCTTTTGTTAATTGAATTTATGTTGTTCAAAATTTCAATTATTTCTAATATTAATCTCTTTTTCTAAAATTTTCTACATTTTGAATCGAAATTTCTGAAACCCAAAATCCAATTATCAATTCTTTTTACTTTACCATACAGGGTATGGTCAAGTATTGTAATCGTGCATGAAAAAAGTGTTTTTTCCTTCTTTTTTTCTAAATATTTCAAAAACGGCTGAAACTATTTTGATTAAAAAAATTGAGCTAAACCATGGCATTTCGCCCTATAAAAAAGCCATAATAAGTGAACATCGAAAAAATTATATTTTTCGAAATAATAATTGTTTTGTCAAAATGTCTGTTAGTCTGGTTGTTAGTCTGTGCGTTACCAAATTTTTGTGGACGAGCTAGCTCAAAAACTAGTTTGAATATCGAAACCAAATTTTACACATAGTTTTGGTTCATTGAGATTAAGAGCTGATCAGATTTTGGTGCATATCGACCCAAAATTAAGGGGAGTGGAGGGGGGTTAAAAATTAAAAATCTAGGCTATTTGAGCAAACTACGACGTTTCGATTAGCTTATTCTGCGATCGTTCTCAAGAATGAACACCCACACCGATTTTGTATCGAAGTAAGTGTTCTCATCTGTTCATACTTGAGATCGATTGCAAAATAAGCCAATCGAAACGTCGTAGTTATATTGTATTATTTCTAGGCCCGTGGATAGCTCTTACGGGCCTTGGGACAAAATCAAACTAGCGGGCCCCTCAATGCTGGGACAAATAAAAGTACTACATTTTTCAATTTATAAAATATTTTATTATATTTAACAATTAAATAAATCTGTAACTTAATACGCTTTATTACCTTATTTTGCGATTTTATATTTTTATTTATAATACCTAAGTAATAGACTTTAGTAGTACAAAAATTTATTTAACACTGATAGTGCCGGACCCCTTTCGGGCCCGAGCCCGGGGGTAACTACCCCTGTGTTCAATAAATAATTATAATTAATTATGTGTGATTTAAACAAAATTTCAACCCTTAAATTTTATATTTTAAATTTAATCACAAAAATACAAGCTTTAAACAGCTACATATCTATTTAATATTTTATTTTTTATTTGTTATTTTTTTCTTATCAAAATAGTTTTAGCAGTTTTTTTTTTAGATATTTTGAATATGGATGGTTACCTTCCTTATTAAAAAAAATTATTTTTAATTTTATTTAATTATTTAACTATTCTAATCAAAAGTTAAAATCTAATCTCTTATTTCAATCCATTTTTCCAAATAGCTTTCAACATCGGCCCTTCTGCCATGTTCGCCGAGGCATACCAGCATCTATAGTGTTCACTTCGAGATCTGCTCTTCTCCTCAACATGCATCCACACCATTCTGGACTATAAAACGCAAGTACACACATGCATTGGTTTGAATTAGTTCTGGGGTGTCAATTTCAAAATTTAAATCCAAAAGAATCCATTTCGGACTTCTTTATATTGTTTTTCAATTTAGTTAATTTTAACTTAGCTATAGAAACATTTAGGATGTCTTTCTCTTTCAGCATTTTTACTCTTTATTCCCTAACAACTTAGCTCTAGAAGACTAATTATCATTTCATAATTAGATAGTATGATATTTTTCATAAATAATTTAATAAATAATAGTTAAAAAAGTTATTTTTTGAATTGATTTGGATACTTAAATTGTTAATTAAAAATGAATGTTTACATTTTACATCAAAAATTAAAAATTTTTAAAAATTAAAAAAGAAATTATAAATTTTATTTCAATATTACTAACTAATATTTTTTCTCTTCATAGGTATAGAATGTTAAATAAAAACTAATAAAAAACCAGAAAACTCTCCTTTATTTACAATATTGAAATAAAATTATATTTCTCCTATTGAAATATTAATTCAGAACTAGAAAAAATAAATAAATAAATAAAATTAGTATTTTAGAATGTAATAATTTAATAAATCTTTTCAGAATGTATTTATTTTTTAAAATTCACACCCTACTAGTTTTAAATAAATAAAAAACAACCCCTTTTTCTCCTCAAATATAAAAATAAAAATACAATTCTTTTTTCAAAATTGTCAAATTCTTATTTTGAGAATTTAATAGATACAGATGTAAATAGGATTTTCAGAGTCCCATCATCATTTAGGTTCTCCGAGGCTCTACGAGTGTGAGGGTTGGTTGTTATTCGCTTCACAAAGTAAGAGTGATTAGGGCTCGTTATTAGATTGTCTCACTTAGGTGTTGCATTTTTAATGTTCTGCAGAGATTCTCTTTCAGAGACGCTGCCCTCGACCACCGTGGGATTCATCACCAACTGGTACCTTAGCTATTCAGATGATTAGGGCTGAGATGTGCGTATTTATCCCGGATTTAAGGGACTCTCTTTCGTCCGTATAATCGAAAATAGTCTAAAAAGGCACGTACATCTCTTACTTAGTAGACTAGATTGCTTGTTAAATTCATACATAGTTTAAGAACATGGGGGGTGATGCGCCAATGCCAACGATTAAAAACAAAAATATCAAATCAAAAAGTCATAATAGAACAAAAATAAATAAATAAATAAATAAAAATACAACCAAATATATTTAAGACACCTCTGACAGACCGATTCAACGTTTTGATTTCTCAGAGCAAATAACAAATCTCCACATATAAATTAAAGAAATATTATAGATAATTAATAATAATATATAAATGAGAAACAAAAGTCATTAAATAAAATTAAAAAAAAATTTATACCTTTTGCATATAAATCATAATTTAATTTTTTTTTCAATCGAAAATGATAAAAATATAATATATAGGTATTTATTAAAAATATAATATTTTACTATTCTCAAACGCCTCCCAATCGATCACAAACCCAATATCCATATGATATTGACTCCATGAAAAACATTTATAATTGAAGAAAGACTGATGATGAAGACCAAGTCTTCGAAACTATAGTCTCAAACAAATAAATAATATATATATACAGATATATCATCTTGATATATATGTGTATATGTTTATTTGCATCAAGCAGAGGACAACGTCTTTGTTTCTCTTTGTGGACAAACCCAAGGGTTAAAATAATTTTTTCTCTTTGCCCCGGGGCGCAATCACAACGAGGCCTCGTCGAAAGTCAATTATTAATTAAATTAAATTAGGGAACGAAGAAAATCCCGGCTGATCCTTTTGTCTATAATATAAAAATCTTTTCTTCGTTCCCTAATTTAATAATATTTTACATTCCAAAATTCTTTCAATAATTTCAAATTCAAATTTAAAACTTTTATTTTTTAAAAAAATTATTTTGAAAACAAAAATTTTTCTTGCCTTTCAAATTTTATTAAAAAAAATTAAATATAAAATTTAATAATATGTGGATATCTAAGTATGTATTTATATTTTTAAAGTAATGTGCAATTTTTCATAATTAATTAAAAAATTTAAATATTATGAATTTTAAATCCTTAAATCACATATTTCTTTATTTTAATTATAAGAGAGTAATTTTAAATAATAAATTATCTTATTAAAGTAAATATTCACTATTGATAAAATACTAACAATATAATTGTTGTTTTGAGGATTCATTATCGCGTGGATTGAAGTCTGTCGCCCGGAGCCTGCAGGCTTTCCTCTTGGGTCCATTAGAGGGGAGATCATGCTCAATGTTTTCCATCTTAGGCCCCTGTTGGACATTTGTTGTTTTCTAGATTTTAAGTTTAGTTGTGAGGATGTCCTCTAAACTTAGCTAGTTCGCTCTGGTTAGGTCCTTAATTGTGCATGTGTTAGCTGTAGAGTCCAACAGAGAGCTAATATCGAAGTCACTGTCTTGTTCTTGCCACGAACAAACCTCGAGGGGAGTCGGCCAGACCGGAGTTAACGGTTGAGGTCCAGGTCTCCTCTAATCTTAAGATGCGATGCGATTTCGGGAGATAAATTTGAACTCACACAATATAGTCAGTGAACAAGGGTTCGATGCTAGATTTTTCCCGGTGAATGACTTCGGGAGGAGTGCCTCTTATTTTCAGATCTGCCCGGAACTCGTGAGTAAACTTCAGGAAATTTTTGGTCGATGACTGACAGAAAGATCCTCTATCTTTGTAAACTCATTTGTACATCTCTTTGACAGCCGTTGCTGTTGCGCTTTCGGATGTAGGGACGGAATATCCAGACAGACAAACAACAACAAAAAGATCAAGAAATCGTCTACTCTGGGTATTCCGCGAGGAGGCTTTCCTGTTGCTAGGGACTTTGCGATGCGTTACCCGCCTTGGATTCGGTCGCCTCACAATTAAAGTGCCCCTTTCGTCTCTTATACCTATACAGGTACAGGCTAGGTAGGATCTCTTTCATAAGCCCTGGTCTTATTTACTGGGGTCTAAAGAACCAAACTTCTTCTTACTGGCCGGTTCTTTCGCGCTGCGCAATTTCCGACTCAAAAAGTCCAAATCTTTCGTTTTTAAATTGAAATTATAAGAATTTCATTTGAAGCGATTGACCCTTGGACTTTGCGATTTTATTCGAGAACAAATCCAAACCAGATTTCTTTGTAATCAAATGATGAGATATTTGATTCAAAGGAATTATTATTTGGATCAGCGTAGAGGCAAAAATATATTTATTTATTTTTGTTGCTCTCTGGTTGTCTACTTCTATTTACAAGGATTTTTCTTTGTAAATGGAAGTCTAAACTAATATTTTTTGAGCTATGTCTTAAAATGTCTCTTCAACTGACTCTGCTTTGGATGGCCACTAACTTTTAAGACTTCTTTCTATAGGCTAGGAATACCGAGTTTCTACATGGTAAATAACATTATATACGTTTTTATTTAATAAATAATTGAAAATTTTGGTTTGAGATATTTATTTTTATACTATAATTTATTTCTATCATAAAAATTCTGATACGTCAGCGTCTTCCAAATTCTAGATTAGAATCTATTGGGATTGGCAAACATTTAGCCATCATTTTTTTTCTTTAATGAATACATAATTATATATTATCAGAAATGGCAAAAGTAAAAAATATATAGCTATTTGGCTCAATGTAGATTTTATCATTTCAGATAATAGGTTACGCTAAGAGAAGTTCCAAAAGTCTCTTTTTCTTAATTATTATGGATAAAAAAAAAACTATTTTTATTATGAAATTTTTCTTTATTTATATATTCTTCTCATATAGTAGTAATTCATTTTAAATTTTCTAAAATTTTGATGGTAATTCAAAATCCACTTTTTGCACTCCCTCGCAAGAGAGAGAACATTTACATTTAAGATTCTCCAATTTTGATAGTAAAATAAAATTTAATCTCCCTATAGAATATTTTGTTTAGATACTGAAATAGCGTCAAAACATCTCTTAAAAACTTAACTTTTTACTCACTCTTACAAGGGAGAAAAAGGGTTCCCCATTTAAGAATAGTTCTCCGATTTTGATTGTAAAATAAAATTTAATTTCTATTTTAATATAATATTTTATTAAGATAACTGAAAATTTAATACAGTCAAAATATCTCGAAAAACTTCACTTTCTAGTATTTCGACCCTCATGCAAGAGATAATTTTTCAAAGGATGATCACTGATGAAAATATTTCTGATTTTGATAGTAAAATAAAATTTTATTTTCCGGGTATTTATTTTTAAAAGAATATTTTATTTAGAGATAAAATAAAATTAATATCGTCAAAATACCACTATCTTTTTTATCCCTCCCACAAAAGTGACAATTTTACAATGAGATTTTCAATTGATTTTGATGAAAAATTAAATTTAATAAATATAATACTATCATATAGGTACTTATTATATTCTAAAATATTCGAAATCTTTCAAAATTTAATTAATTTTAAACAACATTTAATTAAATTTTGTACTTTTTATTTTGAATTTTATTTTTCAATTATAAATTCTTTGACCGCTATTTAATTTAATATTAATTAATTAATTATATTCGTTCCCTAAATTTGAATTTGTATTAATATTAATATTATTTATTTATTTTTTAGTTAATACATACCTTCTCAAACATTAAATTGGGATTAAAAAAAAATAAAAATAAAAATAAATTGAGAATCGAAGGGGTGTGTTTTGTATATTCACCAAGGCTAGCATTGAATTCAAGAAAAAAAATTCGAATTGTTTTTGGCCCATTGTGTTGAATAATGTCTTGAACGTTGAGAAAGTTAATTTCTAGACATTTCTAGAATAACAAAAATTAAGCAATAATTTCTATCACTCTAAAACTTGTATGAACCTATATTTTTGAACTATGAACCTTCTTAACTGGTAAGAAAGAGATTCTTTTATCGGTGACTTTTTCACAAAAATTAATGCTCGATTCCTTTTTTGGTTATAATAATTGATTTAAACACATCTTCATCAAACGGTAGCAATAAGAACCTGGTTTGTGCAAAACACGACTTTCACTTACAACCTCATCTTTGAAGTCATCCTATCAATATTCCCCTTGTGGGTTTTTGCATCACATTGTATTGTCATGGGAATTAAATATCTGTACGAAATAATAAAAGATGAGTTAAAATTCGAATACAAATTTTGAATCAGGAAAAACTTTATACGAACTTTGCAAGTTAGATAATAACTTGTAATTACAAAATAATTAATAAATAATAATTAATCAACCAAAGATAAACGTTAGTCGAAAATAACGACATAAACATAGAAAACTGATTCCCATTAATTTTTAAAATAAAAATATATATATATAACCTTTATGCTGACTTTCTTCTCTGTAAAAAATAGCAAGCCTTTGAAATATAGGTGTTTCGAAGATGCTTCGAATATCTTGGGCCGATAGATGTTCTGAAAGCAATGAGAACAGAACTTGGGCTGATAAAGAAAAGAAATTTAGAATATTTGTAGGTAAAAGCTCAGCTGCAAGAAGAAGAATATCTCACGGTCAGCTAGAAATGCAAAAAATGTTTTATTTTTTTTCTCATCACATGTTCAATTTAATCTATTAAAATTCCATATCTAATAGTTGTTATTTTCTTTTGACTTTTATATAAAATAATTTTTAATAGTAGTATATTTGTGTTTTGAAAGGTAGTTTATTTGAAGTCATTTTTGTAAGAACATCAATTTTTCTTTTGAAATGATTTTTAAAAATATGAAATTAATCGATATCATAAAACAATTAATTATTAATAAATATATTATATTTTAAATAAAATTGAATGAGTACTTTTTGAGAAAAAGCCTAAACATCTCGTAAACCATCTAAAAAATGAGATTTCAAAAATTACGAGAAAGTTTCTGTTTTAAAAAGGCTTTGAAAAAATATTAAGTTAAAGATTATTAGAGAATTAATAGAAAAGCGAATATGAAATAAAACTATAAATAAATATAATCATCATTATTATTATTATACATTTTTTAACATAAAATTAAGATATACATAAAAATATTAACTTTGAAAAAAAAAACATTTATGACAAATTTAAAAAAGAATTAATTTAATTAAAGTATCATATATATTATGTATATATATACAGTCATTAATATTTTACCATATATAGTATTTTTCACAGGAGAAGTCTAGGCCTCATGACCCTCCCTCCTTTGGCACGAGATCTATATTTTAATGCCTATAATTATTGTACTAAAACTTATGCATAATTTATTTACTTTTTTATCACTTACATTCTAATGTGAAGATTAATAGATAAATAATAATATATTATTACCGTTGAGTAGGATGTAAATTTCTTAATGATCTTTAAATGATCCAGTTGAAGAAAAATAACTATATAAATAAAAATCTATAGTAATGTCGAGTTCTTAACTGAAAAAGTAACTAGGTTATTAAAATTAAAATGGGATACAAACTAATAGATTATTTTATATTTCTTTTTTATAATTTCTGTGTAATAATTTTATTAAGTTCATGTCCAATACAAGGTTATAGTTCTCTCAAAGATGATCATTGTTTAGTATTAGAAGAAATTAGAAAATCTCTGAATATTCAATGCATTCTTTTAAGTGTCGACGAATACGATAATGAAATTTGTATCAATAGGTAAGTAAATTTTCTAAAACAATTAAATTCAATATTTCAATATTTTTTATTCTTAGTTTTTTTCAAAATATCTTTTAACTGATTATTTTTTTCAATTTTTATTTATTTAATTTATAAGCTGAATAGGACTTTTTTCTTTATATTTATATGGTTGGAATTATATTATATAATTTTTATTTAATAAAAGGTAAACAAATCTCTGAAAAACACGTCTAGATGATTAGTAGAGATCGGATTCCTATGCAATTGCATATTTTGTTTGCCGTCACGTACGATCCAGGTGATCAATTATCTATACGAATCATGCATCTAGGACAGTGTGGGTTAAATTTTATACTGCATATTTTTGCATATTTGAGTAATATTGCATAAAATTGCATATTTAGAGGATATTGTATAAAAGTGCATATTTCGCGCCAAATACATAGGTTTTAAAAGTAATTTTTCGGAGAAAGAATGAAAAAAAAAGATTAAATAAAACAGGAGGAAGGACACGAATTTAAATTCGAAGAAAACTGAAATAGGTTTCAACGACACGAAGTTATATAGTCTTTTTGCCTTCAATTTTAATTTTTTAGCTCATAAAAAAATTTATTTCGCCATCTTTTGCTGCATTTATTTGCATATTTCAACTTATTCTGCATATTACTTGCCTCTTTCAGCATTTTTAACTGCATATTTTATGACATATTATGGCAGTTTTTACTGCATAAAAATCCGGTCTCTAATGATGAGTTATAATATGAATCAATGTTATTTGGTACATTTGGGAGATTCACCGATATCCACATGACTTTACCATACAACTGCGCTTCATATTTTTCTGGCCTAGGATATTTATATATATTTGGAATTCCACCCTCATTCCCCCTCAATTTAAATCCCTATATCAATGTTCCGTGATACTTGTAAGCTCTTGAAGGGAACATAAACGATATTTGGCCTAGGAGTATTTAAAAATAATATTTTTCTGTAGTTCAGTTTTTTTGTAGATTCAGAATATGCAAACAAATATATAGGTTTCCATTTAAAAACAGAACTTGACCTTGAAATACTCTTGAAAGCTTGTGGTAGGTAAACAAACAATAGCGTAGTTTAGTTTCTCCCTCCATATAAATAAACTTTTATTTGAAACTTTTTTCATATAATGCACTGTTTTTGAGTTATAAGGCTGTCTCAAGATAAAAAACTCATCCGATATATATGGTAGTTTATAATATATTTACATGGTCGTCTTAAACTCCTATTAAGTGTACACTCAATTTCAAAGAGCTCATCTCCAAAACTCCATGTAATAAATAAATTAACTCCTCCAGGGTAGTATAAGTAATTATGAATCAGTAACTAATATGATATATAGGCTTGTATATTTTTATATTTTTTTTTCAGAATTTGGATGAATTGTACTCATAAAACTATGATAGGTTCAATTCCTATTCAACCCATGATCTGTTCAGAAGCTAGAAAGCGATGTTCACATTCACGAATTTTAATCTTTCTTACACAAAATTCGAATTCTCTAAATTCCGTAATTAATAATCATCACAAAATCTTATTTTTCATTAGATTTTATACTACTATCTATTAATTTTTCAGATTTTATTTAATCATTGCGATGCCGATAATATCTTTATCCACTTTTTGGATTTACATCAGAACTTAGAATCTTTTTTCGAAAATGTCTATTTGAGCATGAATTGTCGATATTTTATTGTACAACAAAAGAGCCTTTTTAAGTTTTCTTTGAAAGAAATCTTCAAGATCACAGTTAACTCTTCTTTACAAATAATCGACCATGGATTGTTTAATGTCGCTCAAGATCTAAAAAAAGATATTGCAAATATTTATAAAGATAGAAAAGACCTCAATCAAACTCATTTTAAAATGGGAATATTTGTAATTTAATTAATAAAATAATTAAACCTATATGTTCAAATATATAATTTATATTTTTTAGGGAAAAAAATATGATGATATATTTAATTCAAATAATAATATGGATGGAAAATTACTATTGAAATTCGATTTAACCTGGAATATTATTACACACTACTTAAATATAAGGTGAATATATAAGTAAATAATAAACATTTTTAAAAAATTAATCAAGAGTAATTAAATTTAAAGGCCGTTGACATATATATTTTTTGAAGAAGCATTTGGAAATAGATTAGAGAATGGAACTTGGACAGGACTTCTAGGAGCAATACAAAATAAAAATATTGATTTCGGAATGGCTGTATTTTTACAAAATCCTAGAAGAGAAATTGCTGATTTTTTGAGAGTTGTTTTTACAGAAAAGTATATAAATCTTTTATTTTTTTTTTAAATTTTCTTAAATATATCTTATTTCCTTAATACTGTGATTACCAATCTGTGAGTAACGGACAACTGGAGGCTTATGAAATATTTGTTGCCGATACACAGATCTGTTTTATAATTACGGTATTATTTTATTTATTTCTTAATAAAATTATTTAAATAAAATCAAGCTAGTTTTTTGAATTTTTAAATTTTGAAAAAAATGGTATTTTTTAAAATTTAAAATTCACTATAAACTCTAATTTCACAACAATATTTAAAGTCGAATTAAAGATTTTATCAGGTCTGTTTGCTTTGATGCCAGAAGGGATTGACATGGTTTTCAAGTGGTTGTAAAGTCTATTATTAGATTGAGTATAAATTGAAAACGTCTCTTAATCAAGTGTCAAAATGTCTTACATTCTTATGAGTTCTCATTAAAAATGTGATAATAAACAACTCAATCACAAGAGCATTAAGTTTATATATAATAATAATAAAATTCGTTCTATTGCTAAAATGTTTTAAACTAGTTAGAATAGACTGGCAGTTTTTGGGCTTCAGAACAAAAGTAGAAAAAAAAATTGTCATATATGACGATAAGTACTGAATTTCAAAAATTTGTGACGTGTATAACGAGACTTAAAAACATTTGTTTTTTTACATTTTAGTGCAATATTATTATTAAATCTTCGTGCAAGCCTTTCTTAGGCAAGCAGTTTTCTCATTTTTAAATCATTTCATCAAAAACAAAAAACCTTCACTAGTACTAGAAGGCGACAAATGAAAAATAAAAAATAAATTACAACGGAACGTTATTTATCCAAAGTCATTTGAAATATTAATTTGTTTATTCCTTTATTAGTAATAAGATATTACTGCCTATTTGAAGTACATATTGTCTTAAAATAAAAAATAACGATTGATTCTTATCTAATACTAGGGGAATAATTTTATTACATTACATATTTGATGTATATTAAACCGATCAAATGAATAAATTTTAAAGAATTATTAAACAAATAATTAAAAAAGTACTATCTTACTCTAGGGCAGTGTTTCTCAACCTTTTTTGGTTGACGGCACACTAAAAATATCTGGAATCATTTACAAATACTATTTCTAAGTTACAAAACCCATGCAATTTTAATTATTTATCAAAACGCTCGTGGCACATTTTACAATCTCTCGTGGCACACAGGTTGAGAAACACTGGCTTAGAGAGCCCAAAATCTAAACAGTTCTCCGCATTGAAAATAAAAAAATTTTGCTACAGAACAAACTTTCTAAGACGATTTCTTTTTATGAATTTAATTTTTCTATTGAATGATAAAAATGAAGAAAAAAGTAAAACTTTTTCACTACCCAGTACGTTCACCAATTAGATCAAGTAATTTTATTCACATTATTGTCTGAATTTTATTGAAGTTCAATTAAATATTTGTTCTCTCTAAAACGAGTATAATTTTGATCAAAGAGCAAAAGGCCATTCCTAGAATAATAGAAATTAAAAATTAAATCTTTAATAGTCTGAACAGGTTTTGGCTTGTACTATATTTGGCATCCTTGCATTTCCTTCGCTATAAAGGAAGAAGTTAGATAATTCTATCCATGCCTTTTTACTCATTTTCCTTGATCAGATTCTATTGAAATAACCCCCTCCCCCTCCCAAACATTTATTAATTAAGAAAAAAAGTGAAAAAATTTCCAAGACTCGGGTCGCTAGATATGCCGTAGTAATTAATAATAAACCTAAATATAAATTGTTTATTTATGCCTATATTATGACTTCTCATTAAAATCTCAATAAAATTTTTTCTTTTTGTATTTTTGATCTGAAACTTTTAAAGCTAGACTCTAAGGTAAAGTACTTTAAAATATAATTTTTCTAATAACTTTATACAACATTTTTTGAGGTCCTCAAGGTACCTACTTATAATTAGAATATTAAATTTCATCAATATTGGTTAAGTCATTTTCAAGATATTTAGAAAAAAATAAAAAAGTACTGAAATAAAGTGTTAATGTTCGTGGGCCGTTTTCTTCACATTCGATAAAGTAAAAAGCAAAATCACATTAATAAAATCGTACTGAGGCAGCGAATTGGAAAAATTCGAATGTTTATATGGCAATCTCTACCTTTTCTATTCTATACCTATTTAAAGCTTATGTCAAAATTATACATACTTGATGGCTTGTATAGTACATGCCATAAGCTCTGGACCATTCCATTGACTGGACTCGCCTAGCTCATACGCAGCTTTCATTCTTCTGCGCCTAGTACGGTTGCCTAAATACAGGCGCACCAATGTCATTAATCAAGCTCAAATTCAGACTACATTTTGAGAATTTTAATTAGTACAGTTAATTATTTATATTTAATAATTCAATATTTTGCAAATAAATTGAATTAGTTAAAAAAATCTAAATGAAAAAATATTTCAAATTCTAGTTCGATTTGAGACAAGAGCTACAATATTCAATTGTTTTTCACTTTGAATTATAAAAGAAAATAATTAACTATTGTCTGATAAAATGAGATGAAAAATTATTACACTTTACGCTGACTAATAAGAAGTTCTGCAGGAGGCCGGAATATTGAATTTACTCAATAATACTAATAGTACGTGTATCTTTAGTCGTTTCGACCCGAGCTGTTCAACAACCTTTATAAGTTTTTATATCTTTCATAGTCTTCACCTGAGAACCCTTAGCTTAGCTTAGCACGAGACCAATTCCAATACTCAATACTACCCATGATTCACATTGGATAAAGTAAAAATATGCTCCATTCCTAGTAAATTTCATTAAGGCTCGTCCACTAAATGCCCGAAGTTTGATGTGATGGAATGGAAAGTAATCATAAAATTTTTTCTACTAATTAAACTTCATTCTCTAGGACAAGAATCTTATATTTAATTTTCAACTTTGAGGTGGAATAATAAGACTATCTACGAGTCTACTAAAATATATCTTTCGACTACCTTCGAAATTTTCCTTAATAAGAGTTAATTAAAATACTAGGTAGATTAAAAACAAATAAATTTATTTATGTGAAACCTACTTAATATTTTAAACTTTTATTTAAAATGTTTCATCTAGGACCAAGTTCTTTAAAAATTCAAAAAAAATACTGTATATAGCTCATAGAAAATAGAGTGTATGAGGATCTCTACTTCGAATATCTCATATATATATATATATATATATATATATATATATATAGATCGGCTATTATATGGCAACAAGTCATAGTGTTTCTAGGACAGTCATCTATCCAAAAATTAATTTCTCTCTATACTACTTTATTTTCGAAATCGATGTTCTTTCAATATATCAAGACCAAGGCTATACCTTCTTAATATAATTCATTATTATTATATATTTTGATAGTTGAATAGTATTATTCAACTATCAACTACAGCAATTGACAAGTGCAGAGTTATAATAAACTTTATCTTGAATTAGAAGAAAAAAAATACCAATAGAATCTATAATTTACTATAAACTCATTATAAAGCTGAGACTAACTTTTTAGTGTTTTTGGAAAAAAATGTATATATATATATATATATATATATATATATAAGAAAATTAACAGTGCTTTACTAAATTAGAAAACTGAGAAGTTTTTAGAATGCCGTTTTATCTAAAATCAAAGAATTACGCTAACATGCCAGGCGTTTATTTAAACCTATTTGTACTATGGACTATAATTTTTTTAAATCAATAGCACTTAAGTAATATTCTATTGCATTTTCATGTTTTTAACAAAGATTCCTCGATATTATCATTAAAATGTAATTGATTAATAATATAGTTTAGAGTTCCACAGAATAGGGGGCGTACCTTAATTACGTGAGGCGTTTAGAGGGAGGGTCTTAGCCGAATCTCACCCAATCTCATGTGGGGAGAGGCGTATTCTCGGCAAATATCACCTCTTTTTTTCCCCCAAAAACAGTTTAAAAATGCGAGAAAACTGGGTTAAATTAAGTAAAACATGTTTCTCCACTAAAATATGGCTAAATCCTAGACAATTATTATGTTTTTTAAATAAATCCAACGCAATCAAGCACAGATTAACTAAAAATATGCATTTTGAAAAAATCTCACGAGATTAGTGAGATTAGAAGGGGAGGGGGGTCGAAAAATCGCCAAAATTGCCTTACATAATTAAGGGACGCCCCCATAGAAGCTGTTGCTTCCATTTGTTTATCACATGACACATCTACACAGGCTCTACTGAATTAAATCTAGAATTAAAGATAGAATCATATGTTTTTAAAAACTGTTGAGTGAACAGCTTACTAGTACCTACAACAAAACAAATTTACTTACATTCAATCGAGTATTTTAACCCATGAGGTATAACAAATAGAATATTTTTAATTAAAAAGACTTATGCTGAAGGTCAAACCCTCGAAACTATAGTCTCTAACAAATACATATTCATTACTATATATGCAGAGCCAAATTAACCTAAAGACAAAGTAGTTAACTGCCTATGGGCACTGTCACGAGAAGTTTAGACAGATTTCTCGACAAAGCCTGACTATGAAAATAAATAAACCTGTGAAAATAATAGGAAATATTATTCCGGAGACATTGAAACTGGGTTTATAGACGAAATGGTGTAGTTCAAGTACTTCATCTTACAATTAGACGACGCCGGAAAAGACAAAATAGTGCCCCCATTATATAAACTTATTTTCGGTAATATGGCACAATCAACTTTCCAGAATATATAGAAGTTTGATGAATGCAAACGCCACTGGTGAACTTAGATTTTCAAAATAGAAAATTCTAAAAAACTGTCTTCGCTCATCTATGGTCCAAAAATGTTTGATTGCACTTGCAATAATGGCCATTGAATATGATATCTTAGAAAAATTGATTTTCAAGATATATTGAAAACATTCGCATCAACAAAACTGAGGAAAGTTAATGTTTAAAATGTTTGATTACTTAAATGGGATTTTCTGACTATATGATCGATCATTAATCATAATCACCATTAGCAAGTAGTGTATTAGATTATTTAGAAAATTTAATAAATGACATAAATAAAGAATTGCTACTAATATTAGATTTGTAATATTATAAAATCTGTTTTGAATAGAGTGGTGGACTTTACCATAAACTTTACTGGTATTGTAATATGATAGAACTTTAGCCGCCCGGGGAGGTCTCCAATTTGCCTCCTTTCTAAGTCAATCAAATGGTGACTTTAATAAATTAATAAACAAAATAAATAATTGTAATTGAGACAAACTATAGGTGAGGAACTTTTTTTATCAATGGATGCCATATTTAAATTAGGCTGTAATAAAGGATGCTGCATAAGTTGATATACCTATACATGGAACTTTTATAAAAATACAAGATACTTTTTTAAAGGCCACAAGAAACTTATGGAGGAGGCCGCAGGTTCCCCACCTATGAGACAAAACATATACCTAATTTACAAAAAAAAAAAAAAAAAAAAAAAAATTACCATTAAATTTTTTTAAATCATAATTCGTGGAAATCGAATAGTAAACTTATGAAGTGAACAAGTTGTTTTTTATAACTATAACTAAATTTAAAAAATGCCGCCCCAAAATATGTCCCGCCCGATGCGGACCGCACCCCCTCCCTAGGTACGCCACTGCATATTTTTAAAAATATAATAAAAACTCTTAATATAATTCGAATTTTTTTTCTAGTCCCTTGAATTTCCAATTATCGAGAGTCGACTGTATTTCCTTTTTACATTTCTCACGTAAATATTTATAAGTTTTGATTTTTATTTCTAGATTTTATATATTTTTCCGGCGATCAGAAATTCCTTCTCTTCAAAATGTTAATATGTATTGGTCCACATTTATTAGACCATTAGAAAAATCAGTTTGGATAGCACTCTTTCTTATACTCGTTCTTTTTTCAATCTTTTTTTTATATTACGTTGGTTTTATTTAAAAGAATGTTCTATATCTAGTTATTTGGAATCCGTTTTCATGATGCTGAGCATATATAGTCAACAAGGTATACTAATAATAATATACTTAATATAAATACAAAATAAACATTTTCTAAATAGTTTGTCTATATAAAAATTTGTGCAGGTAATGCGTATCAAAGATTTTTCAATGATATACCTCGAAGCCAAATTACTCTTATATTATTATTAGGGCTGAGTTCATTAGTATTTTTCAATTTTTCATCATGTATAATTTCTTATATGGTTTTTGAAGATAAGTCATTAATTTTTAAAGATCTTGATGGTTTATTAAATTACCAAGGCTACCAAGTAGAAATTGCTGATACCTCTCCACTGGTTCATTTCTTAAAGGTTTGTTTCATTTATACAAAGTGTAACAAAAATTGGGGCCACTATTTTTAAGAATGTATTTTATTCCACAAAATGACAAAATAAGTTGACAGCAACAAATTTTTCCCAAATATAATATTTTATAGTTTTATTTATTTGGAACTTAAAATATTTATTAATAAAAGCATGAATTTTCAAAAAAGATGGTGTTTTTTTTATTACAACGTCACTAGAGGCTATGATAGGTATCGCACAAAAATTAACTACATTACTTAGAATTTAAAAGCCTTCCGGGGCTCATGATTCTGGGGGGCCCACAGAATCCCAAGGCTACTATTGTTTCCATTTAATGCCTTATTTAATTAAATCAGGGATTCCTAAACTATGTTCTGCATCAAACTGGTGTTCCAAGTGCAATGTGAATAAGTGTTCGGTGAAAGCCTTGAATGTTTTTATTTCAAATAAAACAGAATCGATGCATCATCAAATATGAGAATTCAATTATCTATTGTGCAAAATTTTATGAAAATTTGTAATTAACGGACTCACAATCATGTAAGTCATTAAGAGCATAGTATTACTTTATTATTTTTATGTGTTTTATTTTAAATAACTACTATTCAATAATAAATATTTTTTAATTTTATTGATTATGTAGGTACCTATTCAATTGTTCTCAAACTTTTTGAAGTCATGGCACATTTGAACTCCTACGAAAAATCTTAGACGTTATATAAAAAATGTTAATATATTAAAATATATAACTAAAATATTATTTTAAAAATATTCTGGGATTTCTAGAGCGGACTAGGAATGTCCTGTCTCACTGGTGCACCTGTGGGCACACCGTTTGAGATCCACTGATGTACTATATATCGTCGGTTCACAAGAAAAGTGACACAACTCAAAAATTCACCTTTTATAAATATAAAGATAGTTCATATGGTAAAATACTTTGTAGGAAGACCATGTGTCACTTTGCCGCTGCGCTGGAATTCAAGTCTCCCGATCTGGAAAAACGTCACTATTTTAGTTGTGCCTATCCACTTATAATGTGTAGGTATATCATAGTTTTAAAGAAAAACGACACATTTTGAATTACATCAACCTAAATAAAGGATTTTCCCATAATTTCTTTCAAGAAAAACGACATAGTTTGTGTTGAGTCATTTTTATTGATAAGGTAAATCGATTTTCTGGTCTTTGTATTATTTTAAGTTGAGGCATTTTTCTTGATTTATTCATTTAGTTAATGATACATTTTTTTGGATGCCATAGTATTATGAACCAGTCCAATCAAGAAAAATTATAACATTCTAAATAAATGAATTGTTTTATAACTTCAAAATGCAAAACAATATTTTAAAATCGTTCTCCTGAAAAATATGGATTTTTGAGATGTGTCACTTTTCTTGTGCACCGACGATATATAAGTATGTGTAGTATTATACTTCACAAAATAAACAATGTGTTCTGTTAAACATTCAGAATTTTAGAATTGTTCCGACATAGGAGAAGTTTAGGAAACCCTCAATTAATCAATTAAAACATAAAATGTAATGTTTAAGTATGTGCATTTTTAAAATCTTATAAATATTGTAATAAAGGTCTTTTTTTATTAGTTCAACCGTCCGGGTTTCCCTTACATTGAAATCTTCCACTGACCAAATTGACAAAGGAATTCAATAATTAAATTTTTTGTTTCTTTATTTTTTTGCATGTTTTTTTCTTCGTTTGTTTATTTGATAAAAGTCTCATTAATAATGATTGAAAATAGATTAATACGATAAATCATATAAATCATTTTCAAATTTCAATACTATGTTAACATAACTTTAACACGTAAACAATTCATTTGAGAACAAATATTTATACATGTCAACTTTTTGTCTCATTTTGATAAAGTAGCGGTCCTTATTAATTTATTCGCTTGAGTTTTCTTTTTTAAGTTCTGTATATTTATATATGAATTATTTTATATATTATAGCATAGTGAAGATGGAAAAATAAAAAAGTTTCGTAAAACCTTTTTAAAATTTGATAATTCTGAAGAACATATTGGTTTAGTAAAAGTTGGTTTCAAGAGAAAATATGGTTATATCGAATTAGAAACAACTGGAAAAGATTTTTTTAATAAACAGCCATATAATGTTATTTATTTTCCTGTTACTGATGTATCTATATATGTAAGTGATATCACTACCAAATTTCTTCCTTATCAACGATTTATAAATCATCAGTAAGTAAATATATTTAAATTTATTATGTAATACTTAACATAGGAATTTTCTACCTATATATTCTAAAATTCTTTGGTTAAGAGATTGCCTTCAGTAACTGGGCACCGAAAAAATTAATTGCTTAGTTTATCTCTCGGACTCAAATTCTGCAACTAATTGGAAATTTATTAGCTCTAAACAGCTTTATTCTTCATTCCTTTTAATATGAAACCGCGCTTCATTTCTGTTTTTAACGTAAAGTTGGGTGAATGTGAAATATTATTACTTATGGTGGGAACACTTCGAATCGCAAGTAAAATGAACAAAACAAAAATGAAAATTGGAAATTGGATATAAATAAATAAACAAATAAATAAATTTCTTATAAAAATCATAAAAGTAAATTTGAAAAACTAAATAATGCCATTCAGTTTGTTGTTTCAATTAGGTATACCAATTTATGAATTAATTTGTGATTATAACATTTTACTTTCATTCTTTTTTAAAAATTTGTACAATGTACATACAATCAACAGTATTTAAACTTTCCTCTGAAGCCGCGGGTTCCTAACCTAGGGGTAAATACCCCCCATAGGGATATATAATAGCTATGTGAAGGGGGTAATCATTCTAATTAATATATTAATGAGAAAATTATAAAATTATATTTGTTTTTATTTTCATAGGTTTAGCAAATTTCATATATTTTTAGTAGAAAAACAAATATATAATGATAATAATAATAACAAATGGTAAAAAGTCAATAATCCTAATAACTTTTTAGTTTTATTTTCTCATATTTTTTTAACAAGGGGTAAAGGCTCTTGCTTGGTCATATGGGTGACAAAATTGAAAAGGTTAGGAAACAATGCTCTAAAAGCATTTCACTTTGGAGTGTAATCGAATAAGGGATGGCCTGGATGTAAAGTAAGGCACTCTTTTTCTTGAAAATTTCTCTTTAATTATGCTAATTCGCTTCAAGTGCTGGTAGCTTCTAAATATATATTAACAATATTTTGAAAAATGATTCACTGGAATTTCTATCCTTTGATGAAGTGGCCTATTTAATAATTTCTGTTATGTATACAAATTAAGTGTATGGGATGGGATATTAAGCTCACTAGTTTGGAAATGAAGCGTTCTGTAGCTGTTATCAACAAATTAGAGGGACCAACTTGCACTGCCCAGAGGACGCTATTGAAAGTTCATACAGAAAATTACCTTGGTAAATTCCTAATCCCATCAAAAACACTTGTGTAAAATAAAGGCCAAGTTCGATTAATAAAAAATCGTTTACCAAAAAAATAGTGAGATCTAATGTGCTGCCAAGATGAACAACATCAATTTATTAAATGACTCGACAATATAGTAACTTCAATTAAAACGTATGCTTTTCAATTTACCATACATGTCAATCTACTTATATTTATTGATTTCACATTTTTAGTTGAATATTCTTTAAAACTTGTCTTTTACGCATTAAATCATTATTATTATTATTATTGTTTGATAAGGCCTCCTATGGAGTCTAATAAAGCAAAAATGCTCCAATACGTATTTTTGTATTTTTAACTAAGTAAAAACCACATCGCTAGATTTGAAATAAAATTTTTGTTGAAATTTTGATTTTACAAAAAAAAAACAACCTCTCCATACCTGGCCGGGGTAAATTTAAAAAAAAACGGTTCTTAACTTTTTTTAGTAATATATGAAATTTTTTAGCTTACTTCAACAATATGAGGCTGGCGTTATAAAATATATAGAAACATTTTGCCTAGGAGAAAAACATATTCTATTTGAAGAAACTACCTTTAAAAGTGTTCAATTTGAAATACTTTTATTACCATTTGCAATATTAATATTAGGTCATATTTTAGGAATATCTATTTTATTTATTGAAATAGTAAATGAAAAAATGAAATATTTTAATGTAAGATATTTATAGTAAAATTAACAGGTTAGATTATTATAATTATAATCACACATTCGTTCGTGTCTTATAAAAATAGTTCACCAAAATTATTCATATAAAAATTTAATTCTATTACTCCCACATTAATGTATTATAGAATAGCTGAAATAATAATCTCACGTCAGAATCAGATTAAATTGCATTTCCCATTGACTCAATTTAGAGTTGAAAATCTCTTTCATGGATCAACATTTATATGCATACTGCGCATGTTTTTTTATTCTTCATAAATAAGTGGTTAATAAGTTAGAAGAGATATAAAACTTACAATCTTTCAAATGGAATTATAGCTTAGCTGCACAAATAATAAGATAGTTAAGTAACAAAATTATTATTTTAAGATTTTAAGTCTTAATATAATAATTCACGAAAAATTAAATGTGTTAAAAATCTGAAGGACGATTAAAGATTATTTATACATTTTATTTCTACGATTAAAAAGCTTTAGGCTAGTGATTTTCGAGTAGATAAAATAGTTATTTGTTCAATCAATTAGTCGGAAATGTATCGGATATAAAAGCTTTTAAGATTTATAATTCAAAGCGTTTAATAATAACATAATAACGTATAGGTATAGGGATTTAGGTCTTAGTCATTTAAACAGTCAGAAAGCAATGATGAATTATTTCCTAGTTCTTTGTCTTTTAATAAATCAATTGTACGCAAGTTCAGAAATAAAAAAGAATGCCTATTAATTGAAGCATTCAAAGAAAATTTAAATATTGAATGTATTTTTATAGTTTTGGATTCTACTTTTCACGGTAATTGTTTTGATTTTATTTTCATATACAACTAAATTATACAAATATTTATTATTTTGATTTTTGTTTAGATTATCTTACCATACCTTGGCGTTGTTCGAATCAAATGGGATGGATTCAAATCAATGAACGTCTTTGTACTGAAATACGAAAGGAATGTCCGAAAAATCAACAGCTCATTATTATGTCAGATAATATCTCATTGAATTCATTGGAACAGGTAAATAATTGTACTTTAACAAGATCCGTATCAAAAGTTATAGTAATAGTTACCTCTTATAGAATAAAATCTAACAGTGGAAATGTGGAAGCTATAATAAATGTCTAATTTGATTATATCAAGCATTGTTGTTATTCTTACATTTTTCCGTACAAAAGTACTACGGAATACTATTAGTGTCTTATTAATGACTGTATGTCTGTAGAATGTCTGAAATCTAGTCAGTTCTCTCTGCAGGGGAAATAAAAAATATTTTCTTTCTATGGGATTATATTTTTATGTTACTGTTGATATCGGAATACAGACACTCTCATATAAATAGACATATATTTTGTTTTTAAAAATATATTTTCATTGTTACAGACGTTTCTATATACGAATAAGTAAAATTGAGGGGTGAAGGGCGACCTAATATCGTGTGCACCTACTTCCACTTCCACTTTCATTTCCAAGTAGAAGACAATAGATGAAGGGGCATTATCTAATGAATTCTAAACTAATTCCACATAATTCCAAAGACGTGTATACCTAATTCCAATCGCGGTTCACCCCTCGAGTAAAATAAAATAAAAAACATTTTAAATTATCTATACCTATACTAGAGTACTACAAAATAATTTATAATTTTTTTTATTTATTCACTATATATCATACTTGACATTATCACTTCTATTATTATCTCAGTAATTATTATCAATCAAATTGAATCTATGATCTTTTATTTTGTTCGTTCATTTTTCTTAATTGAAAATTAATCGATTCTTACCAGATCAAACAACCCTTGATATCGAAACTGGGTTTGGAAAAAAAACAGGGTTTATCCAAAACTTGCCTTTTCATTTGATTGACAAATTATGAGGGAATTTATTATTATTTATATTTCTAATCTAATCCGCGCATTCTCTATTTTATAGATACTAATACGACAGGTGATCTGATCAATTAAAATCTGTAATTACCGCGCTAAGCTTTGCTCGTAGCACGCGTTTTGCCGATTCGCAACACTCTTTCGCGGTTAAATTGGAAAAGTGTCGGACCACTTCATTCGGCAATACGTTTGTCCCCATGACCTAAAAGAACTGGAACTCTCTCCCGGCCCCAGCACTTTAATCTTCAAACCTTCAAAATCCGGGTGCACAAACACCTACGTTTCCACCCTCTCATTTGATCAACTTTCCTTTCTCTTCGGTAATGCAAGGGTCTTTTGAGTTACAGAGGGGCTGCATCTTACTGGTTCGCCTTTCCTTAAAAAAAAATTCAATCTGAAAGGGGAAAATTGGTAGGATGAATTCAAAAAGGAGGTTGAAAGTAAAGTCATGTGGTGCACGCACGAGTTGATATATTATACAATATAATTAAATCATAAAAAATATATTTATTAATTTATTTGATTTTTGATTTTTTTTTAGATGAATTTTATGCGATGCGATATGCAAAATATTTTCATATACTTCTGGACTATGAACACCTCAAATGAAAGAGATTTTGCAAAAGCTTTTCAAGATGTTTATATTACAGTGAATTCTCGATTTTTAGTTGCTAGAGCAATTGAATATGGGTATAATTTATTTGAGATATTTAAAATTTCATCAAAATCATCCCTCCAAGTGATGCATATTGGAATGTGGAATGTTTCGCATGGATTCAACCAAAAGAGAATATTCACAAATATTTATAAACAAAGAAATAATTTTCAAAATTTGACACTCAACGTGGGATATAACCAAGTAATAATAATAATAATAAAATATATTTTATTTAAACATCTTCCTATTTATTTAAATGCGCCTTAAGATAACATGGCCCCTATGGATCTCGAAAGACCCTTGAATTTCCGAAGAGAAGGAGGAAGAGCCAAGAGTAAAGATGGGTCTAAGTGTTTGTGCATTCGAGTTTCGAAGTTTTGATGGGAAAGACGGAGACCGGGAAACAGTCCCAGTTCCTTGAAGTCATAGGGATAAACGTATTGGTTAATGAAGTGGTCCGGAACTTTTCCAATTTAACCGCGAAAGGTGTTGGGAATCGGCAAATCGTCTGCTACACGCAGACCAGGTTTTGAGGGAATCTACTGACTTTAACTCCTCAGAGCACATGGCTTCATAGTATTTATAAAATATGGAAAGCGCGGAAATGTGTTCATTCTAAGAAAAGTCACATGCGAGAGAGACGCTCGCTATATAATGGCCTTTGTATAATTGAAACAAATCCTAAAATTCCTTCTTTTCATATGTAGGTATATTGTTTACAAAAAAATAAATTATCTACTGGAGAACATTTATTTTATAATTAAAATCTAGGGTCTCGAAAAAATTAGGATGATAAAAAGGGTTCATGAATGAAAAAGTTTAAGAAGCTCTGGTCTAAATTTATATTGCCTATCGTGAATTATTTTATTGGTTTCTAAGTGATGGAGGAGATTTCTATTATTTTAGAGAGAACACAGGTGCACGTCCCCAAATACTTCCATTTAACAAATTGACGAGTCGCTTAAGTACCTGCGGCGTATTCAAAATGTACGACAACTTTTACTACTAAAAATTCTTTTCACATTGAATAACGGGGTATCTAATCCCTTTTTCTTATCAATGCTTTCAAGGTTCAAACTTCTCAAATTAACGAAACCATTCCAATTTCATCCGTCCCTTTCCGATTTTATTGATTATTACTACTTCTACCTTTTCCTTCCGTATGAAGTTCTGTTTTATAATTTTTTTATTTGTTTTTATATAGATTATTTTTTCTTTACAACTATTTTTGCCGCACCTCCCATATCTGCCATTCTGGGCAAATGCCCAATATTCCATGCCTAGGTCTGGGCCTGGATATAAAGTAAAGAACCCTCGATATGCGATTCCTACTTGGGCGGCTTATTGTACCGAATGCTCGGATGCTTTGACGGGATTTCACTTTGTTCCTTTTACTAATAAAAATTTAACTATATTTATTCGAAATTTGAAATGAACAAATTCTTCATAGATATCAAATTATCAATTGTCAGGTGCTACAAAAAATTAAAGGAGAATTAATATTTGTTTATTCTTTTTTTTTTTACAAGCAATCTCCATATTGTATATTTAATAAAACAACGGAAAATTTAGAAGGTATTCTTGGAACAAACTGGAAAGTGATATCCTATTCTTTAAATATAAGGTAAGTTTATATATATTTATAAACATAAGAATTATCAACTTCTGAAATTAAATTTGTGGCTTTCCTTTGAAATGACCAGCTTCTGCTTATACTTGTAATCTGGGATCTAATGGGGCTGGAACGGCCTTCCGAAACTTTTTCCAAACCGAGATGTGTTCATTACTTTTCTAAATCATGAAAAGATTTTTTCTTTTTTTTTTTTTTTTGAAGCTTGAAGAATAACATTTTATGATCGCTCGGTGCTGGCCGACATATTGAATTTTTATATTTTTTTCACACTTCTCGGTTATTTTTAACTATATAAATTTTGTCCAAATTACACTTATTTTCATTTGAATCGATCGGTCTAAATAAACTCAAAAAACACACGAAAGAATCACCACGCTATCACGTGAGTCATCAGTTACGAGTTAAACGACGCCGATACCGCGAGGACGTTTACTGCTGCCGCCGACTCGCTGACATCGACGTTTCACGTTAAAACCAACGGTGTGTCCCCACAAAGCCCCACCCGACTTTTTTGTCGTAGTTTGTTTTATTTATTAAATTTTCAAATTTGGTTTTTGGTGGAACGCATTTATAATGAGCCAGACAAGTGCGAGTCGGACTGAGCTTTCCCCTTACCTCATAACTCTTACTATATCTAATTCGTTTTATTTTGACTTTGATAAGAATAGTATGAGGAAATTTAAGCCGTTTCTAAACGCCACCAGCTACAAAAATCACATAAAAATGGCCAGATTGGGTTTCTTTCAATCTCAATCTCATTATCTTCCACCATTTTAAGCCGGGTATGATCCGACATCTTCTGCGTTAAGCCCGCAGATGCCTTCTCCATTTAAGCGATGGATCCCCTGACCAGATCCTATAATCAAATTTTACATATATTTTCGATCTTACACAAAATATTCACATAAATTAAAATTTTAATACAATAGCGAAAAAATGAATAGACATAGGTAACTAGTAAATTCCAAATTTATATTTTATCTAGCTTACTACCTACGATTCTCTGTCTGATATTAATGTATTGTAGCTAGATTGTATTGATGTTTGGAGGACCTAGCCACCGAGGTCTTGTGCCTCTAAGCAGGTCGAGAAATAAAGATTTAATTATTATTATTATTATTTATTATTTTTACTCAATTTTCTAATTTTATCACGGACAAAGATCTTCCAGATTAAAAGCAATGAATCTGACTATTCCTAGTTTTGAGGGAAAATCAGAAGGTAAAATAAGCTGTGAAAGGGGCTTAATCCTCTTTTAAAAAACTTTTCCAATAGTAGCTAACTTATATAGAAAATGATTGCAATAGAATATATGGTAATCATTTTTATAGAATACAATATTCCACCGAGAAAAATAATTTCTGTTTCAAAATATCCTGAAAAATCAGGTAATAATATACGACTTACATTTAACATAATCAATAATATTAAATTATTTATATCGAGGGGTGAATCACAATCTAATATCGTGTACACCTACTTGCACTTCCACTTTCATTTCCTAGTAGAAGACTATAGATCAGTGGTTCCCAACCAATGGTCCGCGGACCACTAGTGGTCCGTAAGAACGAAAATATGGTCCGCGAAAGATTTCAAACTTTGAATCAACACGCGCTGATGCATAACAAATAGCGAGCGTAGGATATTCTCTCGAGGTGGTCCGATTGTCACCAAGTCAGAATTTGATGAGGGATTCCATGGAAATCGAGGAAAATCATCAAATTTAATTTTAACATCCACAAAATACCTAGTGAATTTCGAATATAAATATATAATAAAGAAGTCGGTTAAAAATTAGGAAATATAATTTTAAAACCTACAAATAGTTCATTTCAAATGAAAATATATGTACAAATTGCGAATAAAAGAAATTGATTAGGAGATGGGGGAGGGATATGGAAATGGAATAATTATCGGAAAAGAGGTTTTTTTTATTTAATTAGTTTTTTCCTCTTATTAAAAACAAGGACGAAAAAGATGATCAAGGACATTCGATGGTGGAGAAGTAATCTCCGGAGTCGAAGCTCAAAAACAATGTATACATTAATTCTTGTAAAATAATTGGTTTAATAAAATTTATAAAAAAAAAAAAAAAAAAAAGAATTTATTGGGGGATTGGATTATGGAATTGAAATAATTATCGGAAAAGAGGTTTTTTTTATTTAATTAGTTTTTTCCTCTTATTAAAAACAAGGACGAAAAAGATGATCAAGGACATTCGATGGTGGAGAAGTAATCTCCGGAGTCGAAGCTCAAAAACAATGTATACATTAATTCATGTAAAATAATTGGTTTAATAAAATTTATAAAAAAAAAAAAAAAAAAAAAGAATGTATTGGGGGATTGGATTATGGAATTGAAATAATTATCGGAAAAGACGTTTTTTCCTCTTATTAAAAACAAGGACGAAAAAGATGATCAAGGACATTCGATGGTGGAGAAGTAATCTCCGGGGTCGAAGTTCAAAAACAATGTATACATTAATTCATGTAAAATAATTGGTTTAATAAAATTTATAAAAAAAAAAGAATTTATTAGAATGTCGACTGTCTTCCTCATAAAAACTTTATGAATCGGATCATCGTCTATCTTTTTTTCAGTCCTTAAAACTGTCAACGAAGGAACCTCCTTGAATATTAATATTATTTTTAATTAAGCGACTTCAAACAAAGTAGGAACTTCTGTGTTTTTAACTCTTAAGTGTAGAGACTTTTTGTGTTATTTCAAGTCGTTTGAATTTTTTTTTCAACTTTTGATACAATATAAAAATGTAAGTACATGCGTGTAGCTTTGAGCAAAAATATCACCCCAAGAATTCAAGAACTTGTACATAACATGCAACCTCAAAAATCTCATTGATGCAAACATAATTATTTACTAAAAATTATATGTTTTCAATAACTATAACACTGTTAATTAATGTTACTTTTGAATTTTATGATTATTTTAAACGTTTCGATTAAAGATTATTTTTAGATTGATAGAGTTTATTTTTTAACCTTGTGGTCCCTGCTAATAATAACGAAATCAAAATGGTCCCTGGTCAAAAAAAGGTTGGGAACCGCTGCTATAGATGAAGGGGCATTATCTAATGAATTCCAAAATAATTCCAAAGATGAGTACACCTAATTCCAATCGCGGTTCACCCCTCGATTTATATACATTGGGGTGTCCCAAAAAATCTGACTTTTTTAAACGCATACCTCTGTTAATTTTTTTTTATGTCAAAACAATTGTAAATGAAATTTCGTGTACGCCTGACCACGACAACCAGAGCCGACTTGCAGCGAAACATGTCAGTTCTTGCAGACTAAGGCAAACGCTAGCTGATGTATCAATGTGATTGCATTGGATTACTATTTTGTTAGTAAACGCATTGTTTTAAATTAATCAACATGTTGGTGGAATTCCGCAGTACTAAAACGAGTATATTTTTAATAGGAGACGTGAAACATCAATAACGGGTTCACAACTCCCCTCTAATGGACAAGTTCTGGCAGTTTAGTTTTACAATATTCGTGAAGTGAATTTAACTGTTAATGAAAACGCAAATCTCTCTATTTGTGAGTACATTCATTATCTATTAGGAAAACTGTTTAGATGCTCGGAAATCAAAAGAAGAAACTCTTTAGGAAGCGAACATGTCCAAGCTGTTTGAAACGCGATTATGGACTGTAATCTTGAAGATAAAGTGCAAATTCTTTGTTGTGATACTACGGCTTAAATACAGGTTTCGTATCAATGGTGTCAGCGTGCTTCTCGAACAAAAACTTAATAGAGAAATGCTTATTTTTGCTTGCCGCCATTAAGTGTAGAATTGGTGTTAAAAAGCGTGTTCGAAGTGAAATTCAGTCAAGTGACTACAAACCCTGATAGTCCACTCTTCAAAAAGTCCCAAGATAAATGGAAATTGATGCTGTAAAATACAGTGCTTCATCGTGCCTGACTGTTTCCGAAATTGACAATTTGCTTGAGTTTTTTTTACCAAAGCGAACTGACCAAAGAAATAGTCAGAGATGGCTTTCGAGACTTGATAGAGCTTTCTGTTACAATTTTAGGCGGAGACACAGCGAGAGAATTTACCTCCTGGTGACATATAGTACACCATGCTTGATGGATGGCGTTGCTTACAAGAACATCAGAAGATTTGGCAAACTTTGAAAATAAAATTTAAAGAATAATTAAGGTCTATTTAATGTTTGACGTACGACTTTCCCGTACAAATACCTGCTAACATACTTAACTCACTAAGTAATTGATAATTTAAAAGACTAATTAATTGAATGTAATGGAAGGCAGCCCAGAGGTAGTGAGGAAAGAAAAAATAACACATAAAATAAGGTGTAATTTATTAAAATCCTCTCCTCCTTTCCTTTCAAACCGACGTTTCTGGAGGATTTTTCTCCTCCTTCTTCAGGGTCCGAAACGTCGGTTTGAAAGGGAAAGAGGAAGGATTCCAATAAATTACACCTTTTTATATGTGTTAATTTTTTCTTTCCTCACTACCTCTGGGCTGCCTTCCATTACATTCAATTAAAATTTCTACCAGTCCGTCTCTCTCCAGAGAAAATTTCGTTTTAAAGACTAATGTTTTATAAATATTAAATATTACTAAAAAGGTATATCATTTGAACATTTTTTTTTTTTTTTTTTTTTTTTGGCTTTTCGGCCTTTCTAGCCATAAGCCCAATTACGATACTAGCTATATTTTTAAAATTTGTCTCTACCCCGGGGGTCAGATTTTAGCTGGCTGCCTCGAGTCGGATTCGAACCCGGGTCCCCTGGTTAGCTCGCTGTCACGCTACCGCCTAGCCTACCGACCCCCCATCATTTGAACATATTCGTGTTTTATTTAATAAATAAACATTTAGTTCTAGAATCCCTCCATATTAACTTAGTACATACATATAGTATTTTCATTTCTTATGTTTGGCATCAAGTCGGCACAAGTTATCCTTGTCCAATCGCAATAATATTTATTTAGTTTTTGAGGTCAAACAGAAAAAAATAGAGGATATGCGTATCTGAATTCCCCCCCCCCCAAATCCTCCCTTATCTCTTGGGACACCCTAATATACATTTAATCAACAGTTTTTTTCATAACGTAATTTTTTAGTTCAAAATATTTAAAATCATCCTCTACAAATAAAAAATTAGAAAATGGAATGTGGAATGGTATTGTAGGTGAGGTGCAAGGAGATCATTTGGATGTAGGGATAAGTATTCTTTTACAAAATGATTATAGAAATGCTGGAGAAATGCTCTCATCAATGTTTAGAGAAAGGTAATTGAGAATTATTTTATTATTTAAATTACACTTTTAACTGTCTTATTAAATTTATTAAAGCAATTTTTAGATATCAAATGTTTTTTCGACTAGATCTTATTCCAAAGATCAATGATTCTATATGGATGATATATATAAATCCTTTCCATCCGGAAATTTGGTTGTCTATATTTTTATCACTTATTCTCTTTGGGCTTTGGGAATATTTTGTTTTTCACGTAAGAATTTCCGTTTTTCGAATTACAGTGTTTTTCGAAACAATTCTTCAAAAACTTGGCACTCTTAGCTCACAAGGTAATAAGTTTTTTCATTATTCTAAACATTTATTTAATTTCTGATGTCGCTTTATTTATTTTATAGCTTCTAGTTTCGAAAGTAGAATACTTCTAAAACAAAGCGGACGTATTGGACTTTTAAGTTTTATTTTATTCTCCCAATTAGTAAACATGAGTTACTCGTCGTGTCTGATATCTTACATTGTTTCCTCCAAATCTTTTCTACCGTTTAATGATCTTGAAAGCTTAATGAATTTTGGAAAATATACAATACATGTATCCAATGGTTCCTATATTTTTCGGATAGTTCAGGTAATTTTTCTTTTTTATAGCCAAAATATATAAATTATTTTATCTCTTCTAAGGAAGACGAACGGCACTTTGTTAGTCACCAGGACATACATACCAATTTACTTCATATAAAAAAATGTAAAATAAAATTTAATTTCGAATTTTTGAAAAAATCTGCATTTTTCCAAAAATATTGTACTATTCAAGGCTTTGCGCCTAGAGACAGGCGACGTGGCTGGTCACTAGTTCGGAATCCTGGTCAAAACTAAAATGACAGGCCTCTATAATAAATTATTTTTCATTTTTCACTTACCTCCTCACTAGGTTTCTCGTTTCCCGGAATTATTATCTCCCAGGATTCCCGGATTGGTTTTAATATTTACTAATTAAAATAAATTTATTAATTAAAAAAAAACAATTAAAATATTTATTAATTTTTTTCATTAAAACAAAATATTGGTTATAATAATGCTTAAATCATGAGTTTGCATACTTTTCTCACGTGCTATTACCTTATGTTTTATTTTCAGGATACGGATGATCCTTTATTTAAAAAACTTTTTATACAATATATAAAACCTGAAATGGAAAAAGGAAATATAGGAAATATAGAGACCGTTTTCAACAATATGGATAGTGATAAACTATACACTGGGATCTTTGTGGAATCAGGCGGAAAAGAGATTTTAAAAACTAAACCATATAAAATCTATTATTTTCCGTTTGTGAATGAACCTATGGATTTCTCTATAATAATAAATAAATATTCTCCATATGAAAGATTTTTTAATTATATGTACGTAAGCTAATTATTATAGTTTAATACAGGGCTGATGAGAGCTTTCCAGAGACATGGGCAACCTGGATTTAAGTTCAGTGAGGCTCTAAGCTAAAACATTATCGAGACCTTTTTGTATAATTACGTATGCGAGTGTCTATGAATGGTGAGATCACAAACAGCATATTTAATAAATATACCTACCTTATACCTGATGCTGTTTTTCAGCGATAAATGTTTTTTGTTCTTTTTTGTACTTAATCTGTTAATCCTCAACAACTTTTGTGCGTGAGGAACTAAGCTGTAACTTTTCCAGCTTATTGCTCTATTAGTCTATCTGAAACTGGACATGGGTTATGAATCTTATCTCGTTTCTTCTTGAAAATATTTGTTTAAAATATATTTTTTTTTAACCTCCGATCGATCCATAGTGAAACGGGGTAGGAGGGGTTTTTTAAGTGTTTAACTCTAGAAGGCTTGTTAGTATGTTTGTTTGTCTGGCTACTGAACTCCCGAACTTCCGTTTCTGAATATATCTGATAGTTATGTAAATTTTTATAAATGATAGAGTTCACGAGGGGGTGGGGGTTATTAAGGGGCAAGGGGGGGGCAATGTAACTTATGTACTAGGGAAATTGGGCTTTATATTGTTACGTTAATCTTAGTTTAATCTGCTTCGCTATTTGTTGATGGGGTGGGTGTGTCCCTCAGTGTCTGATCCAAGTGGCACGTCCCTAAAATGGAGAATGAAATCTTAGGTGATGAGTGAAGGATGTATGGAAATGGGCTTCCTGGTACTAATACTATAAATAATGTTATACAGACCAGCGGTTATAGAGACAATGAGATGGTTTTATTGATTGATTGTACAATGCACTCTGTATCTGTAATGCAAGCGAAGTCCTGGAGAGGAGCCTCCGGTGTGTGTGTGCTCGTTGTATACTCCTTGTACTCGAGGAATCAGCGCGTAGGTGTGTGTGTCACTCCGCCGTATGTGTAGATATGTATATATGTGTATATATTAGACAGTAGAGCTCTCCTATTCACTCCTGGCCTTGCGTGTATATTCAATTATAGGGCAGAAGTATATATATAATAAGAAGAAGTCTGTGTTCTCGCTTCTACTCACTCTTGAAGTCAATCACGGCGGCACTTGAAGGTAAAAGTATCGGTATTTGTATATCTTCTCTTCGATTCCTCTGGCAGTGTATGCTCACTCGCTAGCCTCTCTCCTGTCAAAACTGCGGAACTTGAATATAAAAGTATTTGTGTAGGTGTATTCTGAGCCACATTGATAGCAGTAGATGCTCACTCGCTCGCCTCACTCATGTCAATGCTCTTCTCTGTTGTTAATCACTGGTCATTTGCTATGTTTTCCCAGAACTCATAAGTTTCCCTTGTTCGATGATTAATCGATTGCCTTAATTAGACTTAATTATGAATAAATATAAGAATTTAATTAATTATTAAAATAAATTATTGTTCAACTCCAGGACCATTGCAAGTTATTTATTAAGATTAAAATTTTTGGAAATTATATACAATTTTAAACAAATCATTTTAGTTGTTACTAAGTATATATTTTAAATTGCAAAAATAAATAATTTTTTTATCTACAAACATATACTTACATACTAAGTTAAAAAGATATTCTTAAAATTATCAATTTTCATTAAAATTTAATAATGAATTTTAATAATTTTCCGTATATTTATCGAACTCTCCAGACCCTCTGCTACAGCTCTTCTCTCTTCTCTGGGCGGCTCTCGGTTAATACTATCCACATTATGCCCTATTCATATCCAATATTCCATTCCAAGAATTAATATAATCATTATTTTTTAAACTTTTTGTAATTTTAATTTAGACATTTATAATTTTTTTCTAGGATTCATCGTATACATGAATCAGGAATAAATAATCACATTAGAGGACAATATTTGGGTTTAAAATCAATTATTGAGGATGATCAAAATCAATATCAAAGTATTGGAATTAATAAAGTAGCCTTTCCTTTTGCTGTTCTTTTTCTTTCTTTTTTTAGTTTATTTTTGTTTTTGATGGAAATCATTCACTATAAGAAAATGAAAAAAATCATTAATTTCAATAGTTAAATTTTCCTCTCGTTGTAATCCTAGTACCATATTCTTTTGATTCAAGAGGATGAGCATACTATTTTAACAAGTTGATCAGTTTATTTCATTAATTAATCTAGACTTTTAATCACTTTCTTCCTGGGCAACGAATAATTTAATTTGAGTAAATTGTGTAAAATCTCATTTAAAGAATGTTTGCCTACAACTTCACTATCCCCTCTGTTCTCTACATTAACGTTATAATTTACTTATAATTACTTGTTCATCTAAGAATTTATGTACTATTTCATGCACTTTATCCTGGACTTAAATAAATAATATATGATTTAGTGTTTATGGAGCTCTTCACTCACTAAAGCCATTTTCTTATCTCACACCATATATAGTCTTCGCCTTAACTTAAGTAAATCTCTAATAGATCGCCTTTTTCAGTATTATGACAATTTTTTCAAACTCTCATACAGCAAATCATCCAAAAGACTAGAAATAGCTTTATATTCATGTACCCGCTATGTCTTAAACCTAAAAGCTCGCAGCTACATTTCTTCAGGTTACAAAACTGATTTTAAACTCTCATCTATCTTAGGTTTATGCTTGTAGATGGAAATGTTATGTCCTTATTTATATGTTAATTAATTTTGATCACTTCAATTGCCCTTTATATTTAGAAAATCTATTTCTCATTAGTCACTCCACCATGGTAGATATGAAAACCTTTGTACAGGTTCGTCATAAGAAGCATTTCTTTCAGTCCTTCAAATTGGCGGGTGCAAGATTCTGGAAAGAGCTTCCAGCCGAATTCCATGTACACCAGACTCTCGGTGGTCTGATGAGAACTGCTTCTTTCTTGATGGATCCCAATAAAAAATATTTCCTTATTCTTTTTTCGTGTATGTCTTTTAATCTTTCTTTATTTCCGTATTTAAATTTTTTGCTATCATCTCCCATGCCAATTATGTCAAGTTTTCAGCTTTTAGTCATTTAATTGTTGTATAAAGCTTGTTATGTATGTATACATTGTAAGTAAATAAATAAATAAATAAAAATTCAACAATATAAACATAAATATATTATTCTACAAGCCCCATCTATTAAGATTTCTATTGGGAGTCAGATAGGCTAGGCGGTAGCGTGACAGCGAGCTAACCAGGGGACCGGGTTCGAATCCGACTCCAAGGCATCCAGCTAAAATCTGACTCCCGGGAGTAGAGACAAATTTAAAAAAAAAAATATAACTAGTATCGTAATTAGGCTTATGGCTAGAAAGGCCGAAAAGCCAAAAAAAAAAAAAAAAAGATTTCTATTATTAACATCTTAAACTTGTTTTAATACTCCTGTAGAAACTTGTGGGTTCATTTAATTACTCTTAGTATTGATATCATCACTTATATATGGTCACTTCGTAAGTGAACTTCGATTTTTGCTAATACATAGGAATGTTATACTGTGTATCGCCCAGGGGCGCATATCTAAAGGGTGGACTAATATTATCCTTCTCCAACTGGTCTCTTGCTCTCCATAGTATCTTTATGAAATAAACTTTAAATATTCTGTTGTGAAAATTTAATCTACAGACCAGAAATTAATTTTAATAGTTCTACATAACGACAAAATCCTAGTAGCATCAATGTTTCAAACTATATAGTAACTATATAGTTTGAATCATTGTGCTACTAAAAACATATTTACCAAATTTCCTTTTGTAAACCTAGTTATTTTAATTACATTATTCAACATAAATAATAGCAAAATACAAATATTAACTGGCCACTCCAAATATTGTTATAGAAATTACAATTTTTATATACACAAAGGACAAAGCAAAAAAGGTGGCTCGAAGTTAATAAATATTTAAAAAATTAAATAAAAAAAAAAAAATGGTGCCTATTTTAAATGCTTTATGAACTATATTAAACAAACACATATTTTATGCCATCTTTTTTATGCGAGCATACAAAAATAAACCACTTTAATATCTAATTTTACAGAAAGTTACCCTCTGAAGTTATAAAAGATGAGTTAAAATAATTTCTTAAATGAAATTTTGACTTATTCTTGAAACGAATTTAATATCATATTAGTAAATATTTTACTTCAGCTCAGTGTACTCTATCACGCCATAAACTGTGTTCAGGGAGAATGGTTTAGGATTAAGGATGATTAAATACCTAGAAATCTATTTTTAATTTTATTTACAAAGTGTATTCGAAAACTGTTTGTTGCGGAAATTCTGGTTTTATATAGATCATTTAAATAAGTATCTATTATACTTTGAAAGAACTAGAAAATGATTAAAAAAATTGAGCAAATCCATGGCATTTTGGTCTGCAAAAGCCCTAATAAATGAACATCGAAAAAATAATATTTTTCGAGATATTAACAGTTTTGTCAAAATGCTGTTAGTTAGTACGTATCTGCGTTACCAAATTTGATCTACGAATAAAAATCCCTCTATATAATAATTATAAATTAATTAATTGAAAAAATAATAGAAAATTTTAAAAATAATATTGCCACCAAAAACGAAAATTTGAAAAATATAATCAAGTTTATTATTCATTATTGAGTGTTATACTCTAGCCTGAGTACCTACTGTCTGATAAATTTTCCTTTATTTATACCTAATCATATTTTACGAGAAATATCACCCTTCCAACGTAGATAATTAATTTCAAATATCTCGTTGAAAAAAATAATTAAAAATATTTTTAAAATTTGTTTCTGGCACAGTTCAGTTAAAATTAAATGTTTCCAATAACCTCCTCCCTATGACGATAATTTCTATCATTTTCGAAAACTGTGGGATTTCTACCCACTAAACCTACCAACTCTCTCTTCAGCCTAATCTTCCCACGGGACCGCCATCAGGCATAACTTAATGGTAATATAATGGAATATAATGGTAATATATTAGCACAAAGAGAAACAAAGAGATTGTCCTCTGCTTGATGCAAATAAACATACACACAATGTATCGAGATGATATATCTGTATATATATATTATTTATTTGTTTGAGACTATAGTTTCGAAGACTTAGTCTTCATCATCAGTCTTTTTTAATTATAAATGTTGTTTTTCATGGAGTAGTTCTAAGCTGACCATCAGTGAAGAAGGAACATCAAATTTTCAATATCCATACAATATTGACTCCATGAAAAACAACATTTATAATTAAAGAAGACTGATGATGAAGTCTTCGAAACTATAGTCTCAAACAAATAAATAATATATATATATATATACAGATATACCTATATCTGTGTATGCTTATTTGCATCAAGCAGAAGATAATCCTTTGTTTCTCTTTGTGAATCAACAACTCTGCTACTCTCGCCAAAACAAAAACTTTTCAAGTAATATAATAGAATATAATGTAATATGTAGGATTTTATTCTCCGCTCCTTTCAATATAAAATGCTTTTAAAAATAAAGATTTGTTTTCGCCTTGAGAAAGGCGTTTGCTTGCTGTTTGCCGTCAGAATCTTTCGATAAACTGGCGGGCGAGCAGCAGGGACGGCGTGTCCCTCTTATATTGAGAAGAAAGCGCGCGAAATTTATGCATACGTCACCTAAAAGGCGCGAATAATTAACCAATCAGCTTAATTGCTAATTAGAGCCAGAGCCAGGGCTATAAAAGCAGCCAGCTCCTCGAAGCGAGTTCAGTTGTCAGTTGCCGTTCATTTGTCATTTGTCAGTTCTAAGTTGTTATTCAGTTGATAAAGCTCATCGAAGAAGACACCTAGGAACGAAAAGGCTTGTGTCTAAGAAGTAATTTGTATACACGTTCTGTAACGAAGAAACAATAAATGCGGGTCTTGTGCCATTATTTTATTTAAAGCATGTTTCCAATTGCCTCTGGCAAGTTCGTATTTTTGAAAAGCATATTTTTAACTGCCTAGTGCAAATTCTTATTTAAAATAGCGTTTTTCTGACTTTACGCTGACAAGAGAGATTATAATCTCTGAAGATTATCTCCCATCCAAGCCCGGCGAATCTCCTTCCAACTAACCCTTCGAGCCAAACATAATAAAATCATCCATTTCCTATAAATATAATATGTAATATAATGAAATAAAATGTAATGTAATGGAATATAATGAAATATAAGGGAATATAATTAAATATAATGTAATATAATGATAATATAAAGGTAATATAATGTAATATAATGATAATATAAAGGTAATATAATGTAATATAATAAAAATAAAAAAAAAAATCTCTGGCTCGACAACCCTTCATGGGTCTTGGCCTACTGAATTGGTTGCTGTCCTAATTGGAAACAGTACCGAGGGGTCAAGTGGTTAGCTCAACGCACATCTACAACCTTCGTTTCAGTTTTCTTAACCGAGATTCGCTACTTCTCAATCAAGCAGCTACTCAATTATCCTCACGAGGCTGAGTGAACCCCGTTCCAGACCCTATACTTACAGAAAAATTTCTGAGCATAGCCGGGAATCGAACCCGGGACCTCCGGGTTGCCAGTCAGTTACTCTGACCATTAGACCACGGAGGCGGTAATGTAATATAATGGAATAGAATAAAATATAATGAACTAGAATGGAATATAGGTAATGATAATATAATGTGATATAATGTAATATCACTATTTTATAACTATCAAATGTATTTCATTATATTCCATTATATTACATTTTATTACATATATTATATTATATTCCATTAAATTACATTATATACATTGTATTCCATTATATTCAATTATATTCCATTATTATATTACCTACATTATATTACCTTTATATTAAATTCCATTATTTTCCATTATGTTTATTATATTATATTTTGACCCCCCCCCATTTTGAGTTGTTATTTTTTGCATTTTTAGTCTTCTGGGGACCCATGGATTATGTATCCAAAATTTAGTTGAGTTTGGTGCAAGGGCCTATATTTTCATTTTTTGACCCTACATCCCCCTCGCCATTTTGAGTGGTTATTTTTTGCATTTTTAATCTTCTGGGGTCCCACTGATTATGTATACCAAATTTGGTTGAGTTCATTACTAGGGCCTAGATTTCAATTTTGGCCCTACACTCTCCCCCACCCCCATTTTGGGTAGTTGGTTTTTGCATTTTTAGTCTTCTGGGGTCCCACTAATTATGTATACAAAATTTAATTGAGTTTGGAACAAGAGCCTAAATTTTCATTTTTTGACCCCTCCCCCCCATTTCGGGTTGTTAGTTTTTGCATTTTTAGACTTCTGGGCCCCATGGATTATGTATACAAAATTTGGTTGAATTTGATACAAGGGCCTAAATTTTCATTTTTTGACCCCCTCCCATTTCGGGTTGTAAGTTTTTGCATTTTTAGACTTCTGGGCCCCACTGATTATGTATACAAAATTTGGTTGAGTTTGCTCAAACGGCCTAGATTTTTTCTCCACCCCCCTTAATTTTGGGTCGATATGCACCAAAATCTAATCAGCTCTTAATCTCAATGGACCAAAACTACCTGTGAAATTTGGTTTCGATATTCACACTAGTTTTTGAGCTAGCTCGTCCACAAAATTTGGTAACGAACAGACTAACTAACAGACAGACTAAGGGCCGGTTGTATGTCGCAAAGTAAAAAGTATTTACTTTGCGACATACAATCGGCCCTAACAGACATTTTGACAAAACGATTATTATCTCGAAAAATATAATTTTTTCGATGTTCACTTATTGCAGCTTTTTTGTAGAGCGAAATGCCATGGCTTAGCTCATTTTTTTAATCAAAATAGTTTCAGCCGTTTTTGAGATATTTCTAAAAAAAGAAGAAAAAAACACTTTTTTCATGCACGATTACAATACTTGACCAAACCCTGTATGATAAAGTAAAATGTATCGTTTAGATTTACCTACCCTTCCTTTTCTTATTGATAACACTGATTAACAAATTCAATTTTTTTTTTGATCCTTTGAACAAAAACAGGGGATTATTTATAATTCGACCCCGCTTAATCCAAATCTGAAAATAGAAATGCTCTATCACCTATTGTTTCCCTTGGTTTTCATTTTTAGTTTTTAACAAACATTTAATTCCCTTTGTAATAATACTTAGAAATTTTAAATTATTTTTGTTTGTTTGCTCATGAAATAAGATTTAAATATTTAAGTGAATAACTATGGAATATAAAAAAAATTAAAAAATATGTTTAGGGCCGATTTTGACTGTTCAATGAAAAAAATTTCAGTGAAAAATTTTTGTTTTGCCGAGAGTAGCAGAGTTGTTGATTCACAAAGAGAAACAAAGAGGTTGTCCTCTGCTTGATGCAAATAAACATACACGCATATATATCTGTATATATATATATATATATATATATTATTTATTTGTTTGAGACTATAGTTTCGAAGACTTGGTCTTCATCATCAGTCTTTTTTAATTATAAATATTATTCATGGAGTCAATACCGCATTGATATTGAAAATTTTCGAACTTTACTTAGCTAGGAGCCAGTTAAAATTAAAATCAACTTTAGGTCACATTCATATTTAAACACATGTATCCCCTTTTTTTTGTAACAAAGAACAGACGGACAATGGAAGGGGGTTTCCTTTTTCCCCACTTTCTTTTATCTAAAATTGTTTGTTTTGACAGAAAACATTGTAAGCAAATTGCTATTTGATAACTCAATTTTTCCGTTCAAACAAAGGTCTGAATTTTTATTGAATGTTAATAGAGTAAAGGGTGTGTAGTTTCACAGTGAATGAAATAAAACTCAAAGAGGTTTATACAAACTCAATATATTTCGGATTATTAGTCCATCATCAGGAGTTTACAAGACAATACTAATAATAATTGAACGAGTGGTCGCCATTCTTGACATTCAAATCATGGTTACCAATATAACAAAATATAACATTCAAATCTTACACAAGAAAAACACCAATGAAAATTTAAAATTTAAAAAATTTAAAAAATTGTTTTACAAAGATTTTTCTTTTTTAATTATAAAATATATAAATGTAAATATAAGAAATCTAAGTAAATATGAATATTAATATAAATAAGAATTACAAGTATAAATATAGAGTCTTTTTAGAATTAAATTAGAAAGTAAAATTACAAATTTAAGTCATAGACACAAAATTAATTATAAATATCAGTTTACAAATAAGCCTAAATAACATATAGAGATGAAGAATTAAGATAAAATATAATAGGGATAAATTAGATGAGATAAATTACAATATACAACAATTTTTGTGGTTATCTCATATATCAAAATGTCATTTATTTTAAAGACTGAAGGCGCGTGATTTGAATTTAATTTTGATTGTAATTTGGGAAATAGTATATATTTGAGAGATACTGAGGTTAAGTTTTTTTAATTTTTGTTAATTAGTAGATCTATTATTGTGGAATTTCTAATGTCCTGCTGGTTATTGAGAATTTTATCTTTTTCAATTATAGCTTTCTTAATTTCGGTTGATTCTAACAGGTCTAGTTTTCGGCTTTTAGAGGCGAAGTGTAGTGGTATAGGATTTTGGGGTGAAGGTGAGTGATTGTTTTCAAGAAGGTGGTCTGCGAAGGCGGAGGTTGGATCCGCCTTCGCAGACCACCTTGTTGAAAACAATCACTCACCTTCACCCAAAATCCTGTCCACTACACTTCGCCTCTAAAGCCGAAAACTAGACCTGTTAGAATCAACCGAAATTAAGAAAGCTATAATTGAAAAAGATAAAATTCTCAATAACCAGCAGGACATTAGAAATTCCACAATAATAGATCTACTAATTAACAAAAATTAAAAAAACTTAACCTCAGTATCTCTCAAATATATACTATTTCCCAAATTACAATCAAAATTAAATTCAAATCACGCGCCTTCAGTCTTTAAAATAAATGACATTTTGATATATGAGATAACCACAAAAATTGTTGTATATTGTAATTTATCTCATCTAATTTATCCCTATTATATTTTATCTTAATTCTTCATCTCTATATGTTATTTAGGCTTATTTGTAAACTGATATTTATAATTAATTTTGTGTCTATGACTTAAATTTGTAATTTTACTTTCTAATTTAATTCTAAAAAGACTTTATATTTATACTTGTAATTTTTATTTATATTAATATTCATATTTACTTAGATTTCTTATATTTACATTTATATATTTTATAATTAAAAAAGAAAAATCTTTGTAAAACAATTTTTTAAATTTTTAAATTTTAAATTTTCATTGGTGTTTTTCTTGTGTAAGATTTGAATGTTATATTTTGTTATATTGGTAACCATGATTTGAATGTAAAGAATGGCGACCACTCGTTCAATTATTATTAGTTTTTAACCTGTAAACTCCTGATGATGGACTAATAATCCGAAATATATTGAGTTTGTATAAACCTCTTTGAGTTTTATTTCATTCACTGTGAAACTACACACCCTTTACTCTATTAA
>JALMQS010000841.1:2604373-2636034 GCA_024734495.1 Forficula auricularia | reverse complement strand
GGCGGGGGGTCCAGGGGGCGTGTACTATATATATTTGTATTTTTTTTAATTTGGTTACCGTGCATCGCTCGGTGGCTAGAGGTACTATCGATATTATATTAATTAGTAAATTTATGTAAATTGCATGGAATAAAATATTGATAGTAAAATTCAATTTTTTTTTTTTTTGAGAAAAATTGTTTCTCAACTAATATTAAATTTTCTATTATAGGGCGAGTGTTTTGCGTCTCTTCTATTTGTGACTAAGTTTATCACTAAAGAGATCGCAGTGGGGGTTGGAGCTTAATGGTCGGAGTTGCAAGCTATTAAGGGCCATTTCAATAAACAGAGTAATAATATTAAAACTCTAATGGACAGCGACGTCCGAAAGAGTTTCAAATATTAGATTGGTGTTTTAGTTAATTGATTGTATTCAATATTCATCAAAGAGTTATCATTTAGTAGCGATAAAACGAATTCCTTCCTTTAGAGGCACTAATTAAAAGTACATTCAAATTAGATTTTAGTTGTTTTTATCAGTGAAATTAAATTTTTAATTAATTATACATATAACACGCTTCACAAAATACTATCACGTTTTATGTATCTTAAATAGAAACAATCCCGATTTTTTATTTTGACGAGAGTAGCAGAGTTGTTGCATCATAAAGAGAAACAAAGAGGTTGTCCTCTGCTTGATTCAAATAAACATACACACATATGTATCAAATATAGATATGTATATATTAGGGTGGTCCTTATTTTGGGTATTTTTGAATTTTTACGCGGACAAGGGCTCACATGGTTCGAAATAAATAAAAAATCAACTGGTGCGTTGAACACACGACTTTCACATTTTCATTTATTTGAAATCATCGCGATACTACTAATTTACACCCCCTTCCTTTATTTCGTTTTTGAGAAAATCAAAAAAACGAAAAATCTTTCATGTAAATGTCCACTTTCGGTTTTCCGATTACAACAAAAGCTTGCTGTATTCCTTCTAGCCTATGTCGAGCTTAACCTTCGAATTTCGTAGCTCTGTGACTTATGGTTGCGAAACGCAAGGGGGTACATACGTACGCACTGACCAATTAATTTTTGAGCCCTTTTTGACCTCTGGGGACCACAATATCCGGTTTTATGTCCCAAATCCGGTTTCCCACTATTAAGGACATCAATTCCTTCCGCCTAGAAGTTACAAAATGAAATTAATTTTTTTCATCTCTGAGATACAAGCTCTCAAAGAATCAGGACCCAGACAGGGCATCGCAATATGTCCACATTATATTCTATGAATATAAATGTGAAAGTAAAAAATATCCCCCAAGTTTCAAGCCTCTATGTCGATTCTAACCTGTACCCCCAGCAATATAAGTATCTCATCTAAAAACATGGGGTTTTTGGCATTAAAATATTAATTTTTTAATTCCGGCTAAAGTAATTGAAAAAATTTGAAACTCTTTAGACTTTATCCTTATAATAGTAGCTATCCCTCAGAATTTTTATAGATGTTTATCTATTATAATTTTGGAGTCTATAACTTAATAACACTAAGATATAGCAGTATTTTATCTTTTTTTACTTAGGGAAAGTGGTGTAGGTTTTAGGTGAAACATGATATTAATTAATAAAGTAAAGGGAGTGTAGTTTCACAGTGAATGAAATAAAACTCAAAGAGGTTTATACAAACTCAATATATTTCGGATTATTAGTCCATCATCAGGAGTTTACAGGTTAGAACTAATAATAATTGAACGTGCGATCAATTATTATTAGTTCTAACCTGTAAACTCCTGATGATGGACTAATAATCCGAAATATATTGAGTTTGTATAAACCTCTTTGAGTTTTATTTCATTCACTGTCAAACTACACACCCTTTACTTTATTAATTAGTATTTTATCTAGCTGTAACTCAAAAATTATAATAGCTAAAAACCTGTAATAATTCTGATGGATAGCTAGTATTATAAGGATAAAGTCTACAGAGTTTCAAATTTTTTGAACCATTACTTTGTTCGGAATAAAAAATTGATATTTTAATGCCAAAAACCCCATGTTATTTAGAAGAGAAACTTACATCGCTGGGGGGCACAGGTTATAATTGAGATAGAAACTTGAAACTTGGGGGATATTTTTTTTATTTCGAACCATATGAGCCCTTGTCAGCGTAAAATTTCGGAAATACCCAAAAAAGGACCATCCTAATATATACATATATGTGTGTATGTTTATTCGCATCAAGCAGATGACAACCTCTTTGTTTATTAACATAATATCATATAATTTGAAACTTTAAATACATAGACAATATACTCTCCAGAAAAGAACAAATTACAAGTACAAAATCCTGCATTTTGACGATTTATTCTTTTACGCATTTAATAAATGATTGATAAATATTTACTCTTTATCTTATTTATTCTTTTTAAAACAATCCATTTGTTAACCTATTTATAAGATTTGTTTGAAAAATCTAAACATATGCATATTCATCTGGATTAATTTTTGATATAAAATCAAGATAGTATAAAATTGTGTACTCTTTAGTATCAAATACAAAAAAATTATTTTGCTTGACGATATTTGCTTCTCGCAGATATATGTTGCGTATTTTTCATGCAAATCCTCTTATTCCATGCACTACTAATATTTTCTAATATCATTTATCCTAAACTACCAGCTGTTTATAATCCCCCTTTAACTTCTCATATACCTCTACTCTTCTTTTCTTATCTTTTTTTACTCTATCATTTGTGATCAGGGGTCTCCGTTTTTTATTTCCATTACTTTATTAAGTTCATTTCTGAACTATTTCTTGTTTGGCCTTGAAATAGTTAACTACTTTATTAATATATAACAGGTCAAACTGGCGACCCACGATCCCTATATATGGCCCATACAGTCATTTTTTTACTTTCAATTGATAGAAAACTATTTTTAGTCCAAAGGCCAGATGAAAGACTAAAAAAACCACCTATTATCTAAGAAGTTCTGATTTCTAGTGCTTGTTTTTAAAACATTATGTATTAAGAATTGTTTTGTATGCTTGGGAAATTTGGATAATATTGACGTACCAGTGAGGAATATAAGGCCTTCGAAATATGGCCTTATTCAAGGATATTTATAATTAAATACTGGGTGAATAAGAATTTTGATTGAAGAACTTGGCCAGATTCTGTTTCTAGTAGCAATGTCATATTCTCGTAAGGAGTATAGCCAATGAGGTTCTAGACACTCTCAGTATGTCCGTTTACAGTCTTTAGACTTGAGAACTTCGCAATCATTTCCAATGAAATCCACGCAACTCAACGGGGAAAGACTATAAATATCCCAACAGCACATTGTATGTATCCTCTTCAGATAAAATCATGTTGCTAATCTGACTGATACTTTGGGAACCGGTACTTTAAACATACTAAGGCTGTCAAAGATAGATTTAGGAAAAATAGATCTTTGTGGGAGAATGGTGAATGATGATATGTCACACCTTCAGACCTGAAAGATTGCTAATTACACCACTCGACAAAAATTATACCAAAATTACCCCCGTAAACCTAACAATAGATTCCAGTAGAGTTTTATACGCTGATTATCATGCAATTTTCTGATTTTTACAACACATCAGAGTTTTGAGATATTATCGGTCAAAACGACGAAAAATTTTGACCTATTTTCGAGTCTCATTAAATATTAAACAGCAATATTTGAAATCAAAATATTTTGTTGACTTTATAGAAAACAGCCTCCTCTTTGATTTTCAAATCACCCCTTGTTTTTAGCTCAATTAGAACTCGAGTTATAGCTAATAAAACTAAGACCTTAGGTTTTGATCTATGTTTATTATCCTTTATGATCAGGTAGTTTTAGTTTTTGATTTCAAATATTGCTGTTTAATATCTAATGGGACTTGAAAATAGGTCAAAATGGCATTTTTCGCCGTTTTGACCTCTAATATCTCAAAACTCAGACGTGTTGTAAAAAATCGGAAAATTGCATGATAAATTGTAATTAACCAACTAAACGTCCAACAAGGATTAAAATTTATTTTTTGAAACCATTATCCACATCCCTAGGAATTTAGAATTTAAATAAATCATGGGTACGAATCATTCTAAATTATTGAAAATATTCTTGGGAGTTCCATGATAGTTTCTCTTATATAAGTAATTGAACTCTTGATTAACTTACATGATTCGGATGATGATAAATAATTTGTTTTTGGATGGGAACTCCTAACCGAGTTTTCCCAATGAAGTTTCCTTTTAAATGCAGCTTCTGGTCAGCAGCCCCCGCAGTAGATTCCCGGCAAGCTTTTTTGTATATTTTTATCCCAAGGGATTCCGCTGTGACGTCACCCCACGAGCAGCATCACTTGAATGGACCGGTTGTCTCCCTCCTCCGATATTGCTCTCTCTCTCTCACTCTTTCTCTGTGCCGATCTCTTTTTACTTTATCCAATGCAAAGCATGGGTAAAGTATTGTAATCGCTCTCGGGGCAAGCGTGGCTTCAAAGGGTCCTCAGGTAAAAACTACGGAACCCATGGACTCAATTAAAGTAACAAATTGTAGTATTCAATTAGGTTGAATTTTAGCACGTGACGGTTTTGCCAAAAATTACAAGGGGTCTCGTCGAGAGGCCAAAAAGTGCGATTTTTTCATTTAGTGCGTGCGGATGGATGGATGTATGTATGTTATCGTTTTTTTGGCCCACGATTTTTTCCACACCGTTGCACCGATTGAAATGAAATTAAAAGCCTAGCATTCTTTTAACAAAATGAAGCGCTGATTAGTTTTTGGTACATATCGGTCCACAAACATTAGTACTTTATTTCAGTACTTTTTTAGTTTTTTCTAAATATCTTGAAAATGACTTAACCAATTTTGATGAAATTTAATATCCTAATTAAGTACCTTGGGGACCACAAAAAAGGTTAAATAAAGTTTTTAGTAAAATTATATTTTAAAGTACTTTACTCTAGAACATATTAATATTTCAAATGAATTTGGATAAAGTTTAGCAACGATCCGTTGCAGTTTATTTTCTCTCTTCTTCGAGGCTAATTATATAACGTTCGCTGATAGGCGCGGGAGGAGAACTAAGTGAATCTTGACATACTTTGACAATAGGAATAGAGCTCGAATCGGATAGAAAACTTAGACTAAGATGTATAGTCAGCCTCAAAAGTAATTGAAATTTTGATATTGATTAAATATAGACTCAAAATTAAATATAAACCCAAAATATAGATAAATTTTTGTTTCGACATTCTCAACCTGTAAAATTTAGTCAACATCACTATATCACGTTTGATAACTAATATAAGAGACAAATACCGATATTACTAGCTATAAAAGAACTACTAAATATATGTCAGATGTGATTTCGAGTTGAAATTTTAGTAAAATCATAGATAATTAATTTTTTTTTTTAAAGGGAGAAGGTTTTTTTCCCCCTTCCTGGCTTTCAATCACATTCTTTGTATTATTTTATAATTTTAAATATTTACACTAGCCCTTAGTACAAATCTCTGAAGAGCCATCACAACTTTTTCACTGCACTCACACAAGGTCAAAAGATAATCACTATTTATTGGGAATTTTACACTTTCAATTGAAAAGTTTTTGTTTTGCCGAGAGTAGCAGAGTTGTTGATTCACAAAGAGAAACAAAGAGGTTGTCCTCTGCTTGATGCATCAAGCAGAGGACAACCTCTTTGTTTCTCTTTGTGTTTTACACTTTCATTGATTTCACAGTATAGCATTTGTGTCCACTTTTTGTTTAGCTCACATTCAAGCAGCACTTGATTCAGCCACTCACTGGTAAGTTCATACCTACACAATGGGGACTCCACCACTCCAATTCGATGCAGATGTAACTATAAGATAATTAATTAGTGCGTGGATCATCGAGCGATGCTCGGGAACTTTTTGCCTCTAAATAGTTTAAGTTTCAAATTTCAAGGCTCTGCGACTTACCGAAGACGAGATATGAACGATTAAAATATTTATTTTAAGTAATGACTAATTTACACCCCCTTCCTTTATTCCGAAATGGATTAAAATCTATACACGACTCATGAACTCATGACACTTGATAAGTAGGTACACTGTTTTAAAAAAAATCGTTAGTGCCGTTTTTGAGAAAAAAAAACGAAAAATCTTTCATGTAAATATCCACTTCCGGTCTTCCGATTTCAACCAAAATCTTGTTGTACCCCTTCTAGCCTATATCAAGCTCAAGTTTCGAATTTCGTAGTTCTGAGATTTATGGTTGAGAAACGCAGGGGGATACATTCTTACGTACGTAAACATCAACTTCAGGTACTTCTATTTTAGCCAAAATCTTGTGGTGATTCTTGTAGCCTCTAGATAGATTAACTTTCAAATTTCAAGACACTTGCGATTTACCGATGACGAGATATGAACGATTAAAATATTTATTTTTCGACATGACTAATTTACACCCCCTTCCTTTATTTCAATCGGATTAAAAATTTGACACAACTAACTCATGATACCTGATAAGTACACCAATTTTTAGCGAAATCGTTATAAAAATTTCTCATTTAATAATATAAGATAAGAAACAAATACCGATATTAGTAGCTATAAAAAACTACTATTATAAATATATGTCAGATGTGATTTAGAGCTGAAATTTTAGTAAAATCACAGATAATTAATTATTATAACAAGATAAATAATACAATAAAACTACGACGTTTCGATCGACTTATTCTCAAGTATGTCATATGTTGTTCACCTCGGAAGTCAGGCCAAGTGCCTGGGTTGCACTCTTATGGCTTCGGGTTCTATTTTTTAGGGGGTGAAACAACCTGACATAATAAAAAAATAATCAGCAATTCTTGATATATAGATTAGTTATTATGTGTTATTTTATTTTATTTTTTTTCATATATTTTCAATTGTCATAAACACAAATATGCAAATACCTCAATTAATAAATACAGTATTCACTGACCAAAATGATCTGTGTGATTGAGGCCAAAAGAGAAAAAAAAATATTTAGAGAAGAAATTTTAGTAAAATCACAGATAATTAATTATTATAACACAAATAAATAATACAATAAAACTACGACGTTTCGATCGACTTATTCTGCGATCGTTCTCAATTATGTCAGATTTTGTTCACCTCGAAAGTCAAGCCAAGTGCCTGGATTGCACTCTTATGGCTTCGGGTTCTATTCTTTAGGGGGTAAAATAATCAGTAATTTTTGATATATAGATTAGTTATTATGTGTTATTTTATTTTATTTTTTTCATATGATTTCAATTGTCATAAACACAAATATGCAAGTACTTCAATTAATAAATACAGTATTCACTGGCCAAAATGATCTGTGTGATTGAGGCCAAAAGAGAACAAAATTTATATACATCCAATTCTATTTTTTAAAAACTTTTTATAAACGATTTTGATTTAACACAATTTAGAAAAAAAATTTTTGTCAGCCTCATCCACATAAGCTCACGGGGGAAGTAAAACTTCTCTAGCCGTAGATGTTATTATGTTAAAATAATTTCTAATCTCCTTTTCCCCCTCCATCAATGTTAAAATAATTTTTTTTTTTTTTTTTTTATAAATTTTATTAAACCAATTATTTTACATTAATTAATGTATACCTTGTATTTTAACTTCGATTCCGGAGATAACTTCTCCACCATCGAGTGTCCTTATTTATCTTTAGTCCTTGTTTTTAATAAGAGGAAAAATCTAATTAGATAAAAAAACCTCTTTTCCGATAATTATTTAAATTCCATTATTCCCCAATCAAATCGATTGGTATCTCTCCTCTCCTCCCCGTTTTCTCGTCCATCGTTAAAATAATTTAAATTTCCTAATTTTAATACATATTATTTGTCATGAAATATTAGTGAGTTTTAAAATAATAATTTAAATTTCTTAATTTTAATAAATTTTATTTATCATAAAATATTATTAGTGGGTTTTAAAAAATTATTTCACCTCTATTGAGTCATTTCCCCTTTATTGTAACAAAAATCAAAAAATCAAACAGATACGTCGTTAAAAAAGTTTCACTTCAAAAAAAAAAATATATTTTATTTTTATTCGATTTGTTTTTCATTTTAGATGATTTTGAAATTTAAATTGAAATATTTCGAAGATTTTTTTTCTTCATAAATTCCCTGAAATAAAAATAACATAAATTTGGAATTATTTTCTTTTGTATTTTGTAGCATGGTGTTTTTAATTCATTTATTTGTTGCTTAACCAATAAATGCATGAGGTATTGCCGAAAAACAACACATCATATCATAATACTTAATATAGTTTATAATATTTTTTTTTACATACTAGCAGTAGGATTAGATTCAGCGATAAACTACATAAAAAATTACAATTAAATCTTTTCATTAAAAAATATTTTATTAAGCAAAAATTAAAATTTCACTCACCAGTCAAATACATTCTAGCATAAAAAATCGTCTACTTATTTTTAAATTATATCTTTAATAATTTTTTGTATGGCCTCGGGAACGTTGCCCATTTGGTCAGATACTAAGTAAATATTTTTACTTATGTGTTTGTGCAGGTGTGTGTAATTTGGTGTAGAGGGTCAGATTATGTCTAATTTTTTTTTTGCAGCGAGCATGGCTCAAACCCGGCCCTCCTGCTTCGTAGGCAACTAATCTAGCACTCGTACAACCTGACTCCCGTTTTTACTATTTTGTTGCCTAACGAAAAAAAAATAATAAAATAAAAAAATAACATTGAAACTCGAGATTTCATAGGATTTATTTTATTAGTGACTAGCTGCTCCAGGCGTGCCTTTTGTACCTAGGCCCTCCGGGGGTTTGCCCTTGCGGGCTACGTCTCGTGGAGCCCAAACGTTTTTTAAATATTTATTTAACGCATTGGCTAATCACGATCGCTATCTGACCAATCAGAATCGTTCTAATAATTTAACGCTTTGTCATTAGCTATGCACGGGCCAATCAAATCGTTTGGATCATACAAACATATATACATACTTTTCCATTTTATATATATAGATTTAGGTCTGTTATCATTGTTCTCAATTTATCAAATTCAATCTTCGGGAACCCATCTATCGAAAAAAAATTGGTACCTACAACACCTATCTTTTTGGAGTGACTCTTTCTTAAAATAAACTGCAACGGATCGTTGCTAAACTTTATCCAAATTCATTTGAAATATTAATATGTTCTAGAGTAAAGTACTTTAAAATATAATTTTACTAAAAACTTTATTTAACCTTTTTTGTGGTCCCCAAGGTACTTAATTAGGATATTAAATTTCATCAAAATTGGTTAAGTCATTTTCAAGATATTTAGAAAAAACTAAAAAAGTACTGAATTAAAGTACTAATGTTTGTGGACCGATATGTACCAAAAAGTAATCAACGCTTCATTTTGTTAAAAGAATGCTAGGTTTTTAATTTCATTTCAATCGGTGCAACGGTGTGGAAAAAATCGTGGGCCAAAAAAACGATAACATCCATCCATCCATCCATCCATCCATCCGCACGCACTAAATGAAAAAATCGCACTATTTGGCCTCTCGACGAGACCCCTTGTAATTTTTGGCAAAACCGTCACGTGCTAAAATTCAACCTAATTGAATACTACAATTTGTGACTTTAATTGAGTCCATGGGTTCCGTAGTTTTTACCTGAGGACCCTTTGAAGCCACGCTTGCCCCGCTGTTTTTGGGTTACCCCGAGAGCGATTACAATACTTTACCCATGCTTTGCATTGGATAAAGTAAAAAGTAAGATTTCTCGATTACAATACAAAGAAATTTTATTACCATTCATTAACACATTCATGAGAATTTTCTTTTACTTTTACTAATTATATTATTAAAGAGTAAATTGAATTCTTTGACGGTGATTCTAGAATTAAAATGAATTGGTCAGAACAAAGAAAACATAATCTTGCTATTAACATTTTATAATCGAATTAAAAGATAGTTATTTTATAATAAAATCCTATGAATACATAAGCTTTTTCTTATCATAATTATTCAAATGGGATAGATTCCAACAGATCAGGTTTTTTTATATTAATTTATTAGTCATAGTAATTATATACTATTGTTCTACAATAGTAAATATTCTATCATATCATTGAGGTTACTTTTAAAGGTGAATGTCGATTTGTTTATTTCCAATTCACGCCAACGTATTGAATAAATTAATTAATCTTAATCAAAAAATAAAATATAAAGCCAAGATCCCGGATTGCATTTTTTGTTATCCGGGTTCAATTCCCGTAGGGGTGAAATAAATCTTCTTAAATCTGTCTATCTAAATCTATATACTAATTATTATAATCGGCTTGCACGACGATACTGACCTGATTTTTTTAAATTTTAAAATCCACTAATAATTACTGACAATTAAAGTTGATTAAAATTAAGAAATTTAAATGATTATTTTAAAACTCACTACGGAGTCCAGGGGGAGTAGGGCCCTGACCAGCAAGATGGTCGTCGAAGCCGGGCTTCACAGCTTGTAATAAAAATAACTCGTAACATCTCAGATATTGGTATCTGTTCGTTGGTAAACAGCGCTGACTGGCGGTCAAAATAAAAACTAACACAATCGGGTCATATTTATTTTTATTGTATAAAGAAAATTATTAAAAATCAAAACAAAACAAACAAAATAAATTATTAGTTTGTTGTTTACTATCTTATGCAATATAAAGTTCTTTATTATTATTATTATTATTTTTTTGGCTTTTCTGTTTTTCTAGCCATAAGCCAATTTACGATACTTATTATTATTATTTTTAAATTGTTTCTAACCAGGGATCAGATTTTAGCCGGATGCCTCGAGTTGGATTCAAACCTCTTGTTTATCAGGCTGGTACACTAACCCCTAGCCTAACCCGACCCCCAGGTGCTTTATTTAAATATTCTTCTGCATCTCACTTTTTAAAAATTATCCTCAGCATGATTGATAACTGTGCAGTCACCCGTTTGTTTTAGTTATATTTTTGACCATGAGATTGCGTAGTCCAATCAATACAATCTTCCTTGATTTTCTATATAATTCAATCTTAGCTAATAGTTTTTCCTTTTTAATGATAATGACCTTCTGTCGATTCCCCTTATGATTGTGGTTTTATTATGCGTTTTGAAATCAGTGATCATAAAGAAATAGTGTAGTGAGACATCACTATCTTCGTCACAGCAGTTTTCAGAATATATTGATGACACTGCAGCTAAACAGCAACCTGATCAGGCATAATTAAGTAATAATTTAGCTAATAGTTTTTCCTTATAAGTAATGACCGTCATCATCACTCGTTGTTACAACTTGTTAGAGAATGTTTAACTTTTCTTGATTTATTTAGACTTTAATGGAGCAATTCAAAGCAAATCATTACAGTTTGATACAGGTTAAAGCAAGTTGACACAATTTGAGGCTTGTTAAAGTAAAGCAAGACTATTTTAGACAAGTTAAAATAATTTATAGAAAATCTAGACCTGGTCAACTACAAAATGGACAATCTTAATTACGTCAGCAATTTTATTTCAGTCCTTCGGAAATTAAACCCGAATAACAAAAAATGCAATCCATGCATTTGTTTTTTTATTTTATTTTATTTTTTATTAATATTTAATTAATTTAATTCAATTAAACAAAGCAGCCGTAATTTGACATTCACCTTTAAAACTAACCTCAATGATAAGGGAGAATATTTACTATTGTTTTTTTGAGTTTTTAGGTCTTCGAATTTTTCTATACTACAAGAACGTATTAATAAATTTATTATAGATTTTAATTCTAGGCATCTTTTTTATGTTTACATGTTATTTTAAAATTAATATGGAAAAATCTATTGCCAAATGATTATTTACTTTACGGCAGAGCCTAAATTTTACGCAACCTTGAAGAAGAGCTGACGAAATGATTGCCTATATTCAGGCGTATGGTGCGTAGAAGGCTAGAATTTTTAACTGAATCTGGGGGGTCAATTCTGCCTTTCGTATAAAATAGTAAATATTGTCATTGGGAATGTCTTGATATCAAATTTAACCTTAATTTTACAATATTTTTGACATCTTCAGTGGTCATTTATCCCTATAAACGACTGAATTCGACGAGTAAGAATTTCACTTTCGGGCTGTGTGCTGATCACACTACAGTATGGGATTTGTTATTTCAATTCTGAAATAATCGACTAAAATGTTCACTATCTCTCGGTCTATTAGTAATTTAAGTCTTAAATCAATTTCACCATGAATGAAAGATTCTTCCAGATTTTAATTATTTTGTTCAGACAATTTCTTTGACTGTTAAAACAAATCCAGACGCCCTCTCTTGTCCATTTTATTTGAAAAATCTCTTTTTTTTAATTTGTTTGTTAATTGAAAATTAAAAAAGGAATGCGGCAATGAATTCGCAAGAATGGCGTCATTCTATTTAGACAATTAATTTAAGCAGCACATTCATCAATAGGATCGGGTAGGCTTAAAGAAAATTTATTAATCCTAGCAGACAGAGGAATATAGCTCTCATTCGCTTCGCTACCACTTACTATAGTTTATGTTCCAATAAATATCAATTCCATCCATTTTTAACATATTAGATTTATCTGTTGTTGGTGGAAATGTTTCGTTTAGAAAATATTTCATAAATAAAAAACACTTTATTCATTTACAAACATTGATTTAGATGAGGTTTTATTTTTTTTTTGGAAATAATTAATAAATAAATAAAATATACTACGCGTGAAATTTGGCTTAGGTATAGAAATGATAAACAACATTGAGTTATATAAACTCATTTGTTCTCAAGTTTATGATCAGCAATAGCGAATTTGTCTAGTTTTATAATTATTTTTTCACTCAATTTATTTTATGTTGGCAAAATCTAAATTGTATTTATTTTTGAAGAAATCTTGTAATATAGTTAACAACAAAATTTTGATCATGTGAAAATAGAAATAGATATATTAATTCTTCATCATCATCATTGGCGTAGTTAGGGAGTTTTAATAGGGGAGCACCCGGCCAGCTGATTATCCACCACAGGGTTTCAATTTCGGTAATCCGATTAGAAATCAGCTAACTTTTTAGTAGAATTGACAAATTTTAGATGTAACGAAATAATTTAATATGAAATATATAGTGATACAGTGAAACATCATATATCTTCAATTCTTTCGATTTTTCTAGGGGGCCAATAAGTTTTCTATGGGGGACACTGAAGTTTCGAATATTTAATGATTCTTCTGTTATGTGAAGTGATCAAGGAATTGGGATTTGCTAGAACAATCACAATTAATTGATAATTTCTCTCCTGGACTAAAACTTGTCAGGACTTGTCTTTTATATCTTTGCACGTTCTTACATGTCAATAGATAATGGATAGGCAGGGATTATTAAATCCATGATCCTTTTAAAAAATAAATTATCATTCCTCATATCCTTCTTTAATCCCATTCGATTTACCATAAAGAGGGTTGTGTAACCCGTGACTCAATATAAAGTCATAAAATTCCTTAAAACATTGGGATTTATATGTAGATACTGGAAAACACACAACAATTTGGCCTGATAAATCTACTGTGAAGTTTTCGAAAAATAAAAGTGCTAATTGTAAATTTTGAATCTGGAACTAGATTTCAAGATTTTCGAAAAAATAATCATCATTTTGGTCTATTTTCGACTCCATTTTCAATATTCTACTTGCAAATTTTCTGATTGAATTTTCTACAACAACAATTAGATATCAACCTGTAAGAAAAATTGTATATTGTCTCTTTATTAGAATTTTATATTAATTATCTAGCCAGGAAAAAATATAAATAAATACATAATATCACTTTTTGTAAGTATTTAGAGTAAGAATGGATTTACATATACGAGAAGCTATTTTCAAGTATAAAATTATAATTAGAAATTAGTAGTAGTAAAATTAGAAGCTCACTATGAGCTAAAAAAATAAAGTTCTTATTTCTACATTATTAACTAACTTTTTTGAATAAGAAATATCAATAGAATTATAATATTTTATACGCGGTCCGAGACAATTTTTTTCTTCAAATGTGGCCCATGTAAACCAAAAGGTTGGACACCCCTGTCATATGATCCATTTTTGGTTTTCAAACTAGTTTGACACAAATATAAGCCTCCATATCCCATACTAACTTTTTCACTTTTCCAAATCCTACATCCTATTTTTTTTTCTGTATTCTAATCTCAGTCTTGATCTTCTTTTTTCCCGTCTTCACTTCCATTCCATTTCTCATCTATCCTCCTTATCTAAATATGAGCCCAATCTTCTGAGCCTATCTTGTTTTTGTTTTGTTTTTTAATGCCTCGATTGCAACACTAGAGGACCCAGCTCCTAATCTATCTTGAAAGATCCTTGCATTACTGAAGAGAAGGAAGAAGTGATCAACCTAAAGGGTAGAAATGTAGGTGTTTATGCACCCGGATATTGAAGGTTTAAGGATCTTAAGGGTCGGGAAAGACGGAGACTAGTAGAGAGAGTTCCAGTTCTTTGGGGTCATGGGTATACCATAAATGTATCAGATTTTTCCACAAAGCTCTATTTTCTCTAATTCTCTTGAGAAATTTTAAATATAATTCTATCCACCCATTTAATCTTCAACATTTAGGCATTTAAAAGATCTCCAGCCTTCTTCACTCATCCAACAATCGCCCAAGATTCAAACCCATCCATAGATCGATGCTCCATAGACATATTCAGAAACCTTTTACTATTTTATAGTAATGACAACGAGTACAATGGTTTTTGTTTAAATCTAGCCCCTTGGTCAATTTTGAATTTATTTCTTTTTATTTTATTTTAATTTTTAATAATATATCAAAAAATTCAACGAATAACATAACTAAAAATTTTGATGGTCTGAAGGGTCAACCAACCATCCTAATAGCTTAAGATATTTTATAGAGGTATTTTCTTCGATTTACTTTTATAAATCATTTATTGGTTTTACCCGAGGGTTTAACCGCCTTTGGAATTATTTAGAATTACTTTGGAATTCATTAGATAATCTATTGTCTTCCACTTGGAATTGGAAATGGAAGTAGGTGTACACGATTTTAGCTCGTGGTTCACCCCTCGGTTTTAAATAACTCTAATCAGTTATTTAAATATATTAAACAAAAAATAATTTATTTTAAAATATAAAGATATCCTTTTTATAATATCGCATTGAGCTTAGAATTCAAGCAAGTTTGTTTTTGCAGCATTGCTTATTTATTCCTCTTATCTTCACTAGGTTTTTAGCCTAAAAACAAGCATCTCTGTTTTTGTTCCTTAATTAACTTCTGAGATCTAATGGGTTCGGGCGCTTTCAACATGCGAAGGCCTTTACCAATCAATATTTATAATTAATTATCGGAAATTGTTATGAATTTATGTACATTTTTTTTTTCAATAGCCAAAAAATCTCCATAAGTAGGTTGTCAAATGAGTAAAAATATAAACGTGGGCGCTTATTTTAATTAAATTTCAAGAAGCACCCACGCCTGTTTTGAGTCATCTGAGCACGTACTTAATTTAGAAAAATAATAGAATATAATAAATCAGCTTTTCTATGCATCATTGACTTCCTGCAAGGTATTGATCAAATTAAGTTATCAGATTTCTTAAAAGAACTCAAGTTCTAGAATGATAAAAATTATTGAAGAATATAATACAAATAATTCACCCATACTGAGTGGATATTGATTAGGCAGTCCAAAAAAAAAGAAGAAGATAATTTATGCTATCTATTTATTCATAAACCGACGTTTCGGAGGCTATTCCCCTCCTTCAGGGTTTTGAAAAGTCAGTGAAGGAATTCCAATGCGACATTCCCCCCTTTCTCCTTTTTCAGCGGCAGTAACAATAATATATTGATTTTCATTCTCAGCAGAATTATAGTGCAATACACCAAAATTCTGCTGAGAATGAAATACAATATATTAGTGCAGTACACCATAATTCTGCTGAGAAAGGAATACAATATATTATTGTAGTACACCATAATTATGCTAAGAATAGAATACAATATATTAGTGTAGTACGCCATAATTCTGCTGAGAATGAAATACAATATCTTAGTGTAGTACACCATAATTTTGCTGAGAATGAAATACAATATAATAGTGTAGTACACCATAATTATACTGAGAATGAAATACAATATCTTAGTGTAGTACCCCATAATTCTGCTGAGAATGAAATACAATATATTAGTGTAGTACACCATAATTCTGCTAAGAATGGAATACAATATATTAGTGTAGTACACCATAATTCTGCTGAGAATGGAATACAATATCTTAGCGTAGTACCCATAATTCCGCTGAGAATGAAATACAATATAATAGTGTAGTACACCATAATTCTGGTGAGAATGAAATACAATATATTAGTGTAGTACACCATAATTCTGCTGGGAATGAAATAGAATATATTATTGTTACTGCCACTGAAAGAGGAGACAGAGAAGAATATCGCATTGGATTTCCTTCACTGACTTTTCAAAACCCTGAAGAAGGAGGGAATAGCCTCGGAAACGTCGGCTTATGAATAAAAAGATAGTATAAATTATCTTCCTCTTTTTTTTGACTGTCTCATCAATATCCACTCAATTTCACTTATCAGTCCGTCTCCAAAAATTCACCCATACTCTTAATCAACAAAATATCGACCCAAGAAATTCCAGTCAACATAACAATCAGGCAGAGTGTTATCTTAAATCCCACATTATTTAATGCGCTAATGGATGAAATCATATCCAGCCTAAGGCCAAAGCCACACCAAAAGACACAAGATCAGAGGCGAGAGGGTAGATAACTAGGATTCCATCTAGAGGAATAAACATGCCTGAACGTGACAACTAACGCTGTTTGGACGTTCAGATTGTTTTTACAATGTTTATTTACATAGATTAGTCATCCAAGGCTCTTGGTAAGCTTTTGCGGTGTGGCTTTGGCCTAAGGGGTCACGACTCAGGATACTTGATGGGAAATAATATTTTCAGCATTTTTACCAAGCAGTTATTATTTTAGAGAAAGAATTGGAGCTTTAACCTTTTATTAAGAATTTCAATGTACAATTTTTGATTATTTCATTCAATTTTATGCCTAATTAAAAAAAATTATGTTACTTATAAAAAAAAAATTCACTTAGAACATGAAGCCCTCTTGTGGGTCGCTGTCAATTTCACACATTTTTATAAGGTCATTTAGGGTGCATATGCAAAATTTAGTACAAATCGATAAAGGGGTCCAGTAGTTATATTGAAAGTTCTATTTTTAACCCCCCCCCCCCCCCACAATTTCAGCCCCTGAAAAAAATAATGACTCTTTTGAAGTGAAACTTCTTTATCGACGTATCTGTTTAAATTTTTTTGTTACTATATAGGGGAAATAACCCAATAGAGGGGAAATAATAGAGAAGCCTTAAGGGGGCATCATGCTGGCCAGGGGGCTGTGCTCCCTGGGCTTTGTAGTGTGATTTAGAATAATAATTTAAATTTCCTAATTTTAATAAATTGTATTTGTTACGAGCTATTATTGGGTTTTAAAATTAAAGTTTCACTTTCTCAGTGAGCTTATGTGGATGAGGCTCATACATTTTTTTATTATAGGTCTCTTTTATAGTAAATTCAATTTTTCTTTGATTTTTTTAGTTAGAAAATTTTATAATTTTTTAAGAGCCCCCTCCCCTTTAATTTTTGGTTAGATTTCAACCAAAATCTTATTAGCTCTTAATCTCAAAATAAAGAATCTACACGTGAAATTTCGTTTTGATTTTCACACTAGTTTTTTGAGCTCGATCGAACACAAAATTTGGTAACGTAATAACTATAACATTTAGGGAAAAGGGGTGTTGGTTTATAGTGAAACATATTAAACACAGTAGATTTTAAAGGGTTATATTGTTGGTGTTTCACAAGTAAAAATGAAAAATGAAAAAATGAAAATTATATTTTTTGAGTTTTATTTAATACTCTATACATATTTCGTGTTTTTAGCCCATCATCAGGAGTTTACAAAATACTTTTAGTATTAAATAAAACTCCAAAAATATAATTAAAAAAAAAATATTTTTATTTTTACTTGTGAAACACCACTACAACCCTTTAAAACTCCCGTGAACGCATTAACTAACAGACATTTTGACAAAATAATTAATATCTCGTAAAATATCATTTTTCGATATTCAGCTTTTAAAGCTTTTTTTAGACCAAAATCACATAGTTCAATATTTTTATCAAAATAGTTTCAGCCGTTTTAGAGATATTTCGAAAAAACGAAGCAAACCCCCCCCCCCCCCCCCCCACACACACACTTTTTTCCTGCATGATTACAATATTTGACAATACCCAGAATAGTAAAGTAATAATAGTTCAATTTGAATTCCATTTCAACGGAGTTTTATGGTAGTAAAGTTCGAAAAAATGTATTCCTAGAATGGTCGGTCCAATTCAACAAGTAATATTCTTAAGGTCCGGGAATAGCGGGAGAGAAATAAGTTCCTAATTTGGTTCGGGCTACGCTCTAATAAATCGTTTCGTCTCATTTCGAATGCAGAGCAGCCCACATGCACTGGAAGCCCTTCTTCCTCTCTCTACTTATGCCGCTTCAATTAAGTAACTGGCACAAGTACTAGTCAGGATAAGGAACGAGTAACATGGAGAACGAGTAGCCGAGACCTCTCTCTTGGGCCAATGAATCACCAGGCAACAACGATTGCACCTTATCCCGGCGAACGGAAGATTTTTATCAATTAACGAGAGATAACGAACCTACCAGTCGATTCTTATCATTCCACCTTTATCAAAACACACTCTTTACTTTCAATTAATAATATCTATATATATCTATACTTTTATATATATATGTTGCAGTAAAAACCCGTTTTTAGTAAGAACGCTTTCTTACTAGTTAAAACGCGTTCCACTGCCTTTGTGGCAACTAGAATTTACTGATGTTGGTTGAGTTTGGTCCAAAAGTCTAGAATCTTTGTGTTTATTTTCAAAAAAATTTTAAACTAAAATGTCAATAATTACATCTTCATTGGTAGCAAAGTTGTAAAGGATGTAATTTTTGACATTTTCGTTTAAAAATTTTTGAAAATAAACAACCAAAATGAGGCGGAAGGTCAAAAATTAGGATTCTAGACCTTTGCACACGAATCAACCAAGATCAGTAATTTCTAGTTGCCACAAAGGTATACAGTGAAACGCGTTTTAACTAGTAAGAACCCGTTCTTATTAAAAACTGGATTTTACTGCAACATATGTATATATATATTATATATGTTTATTTGCATTAAACAAACAACCACTTTGATTTTCCTTTATGAATCACTAACTCTGCTACTCTCGGAAAAACAAATTCTTTTCAATTAATTCGTCCCTTTGTGGGGACCACCATTGCGCCAAAAAGGTACAAACTCTGTATATAGAATAGATTTAGAGATTGGGTCATTGTCGAAGGTATCTGTGGATGCGGGTCTTGAAAGAGTGAAGGTTATATATTGCTTGGAAGAAGGGATTTAGGGATTGGGTCGTTGTCCAAGGTATCTGTGGATGCGGGTCTTGAAAGAGTGAAGGTTATATATTGCTTGGTAGAAGGGATTTAGGGATTGGGTCGTTGTTGAAGGTATCTGTGGATGCGGGTCTTGAAAGACTTATATTATATTATGTTGCTGGGAAGACGGTCAGGGTAAGAGAGTTCCAGTCTCTAGAAGCCATGGGGGCAAACGAGTTGTCGAATGCGTTTGTTCGGTTTCTTTCTAATTTAAGCGCTTAGGCCTGTTGAATCTTGGAAAATTATGTGTTTCACGCAAATGAAGCCTTTGGAGGTATTATTGACTTCATCTCGTCGAAATAAAAACCTTGGTTATATCAATAAAAATGGGATTAATAATAATTTAGGGTGCATGCATAATTAGGCGTCTAGCAAAAACGTGGATATCTCATGGTGCAAGTCGTAGAGAAATGAAATTTAAAATTTAGGTTCGACACCGGTTTTAAGAAAAAATATACCCAGGTTTTGTGATGATGATTTGGATGGATGATTTCAAAGTAGAGCAGGTTGCAAGTGTTTTCATAAATCATGTTTTCGTTAAATATACTTACCTTATGAAAGTTTTTTTTTTTCGAACTAGAAATCCCGTTCTATATCTATTAATATGACTATTTATAATTATACGAAGGTCATGATCAGCATAACAGAGTTATGAATCACAATGCAGAGTTTCTTGAATTCAATTACCAAAACAAGAATGTCGAAATAGTTCATCGCGAAAGAATTTCGTGAATTTCTCGACAAACAAATGGACGATCGAGAGAAGAAGAACTGTAAAACGAAATGTGTCATTTAAATTCTCTTAAAACGTTTTGTATAAAATAAAATTCCTTTGGAAAGATGTCAAGTGATTATTTATGATGTTTGAAATTTTAATGCAATGAAATAGGCCGTCACAGAGTCGAATAAAATATGAATGTGTTAAGTGGTGAAGTGTAATTAATAAGACATGTAAGAGACTCAAACTAGTTACGATGAAACTCCAACATTATCAATCTTACAATTTGTTATATTATTGATTTACTTTTGTCTGTTCTCTCCTAATGAGATAAAATCAATAATTTCCCTTATAAACCTTCATTAGTGATGAGCAAAGCAAGACCAAGGTAAATTCTGCTCATCACTAATTAATATCGGCAGAGGATGTGTTTGTAAAGTCTTCTATAGGGTGTTTAGAAAGTCCTGATCACTTTTAAGAAAAATATTATTATTATTTTGTTTTTGAGAATTAATAGCTTTATTCGTTTTGGATGCCTTGGGCGCCCTTATGTCAGCCTCAAGTCACTAACCCATATTCGTTTAGGAATACCAACCGACTTGGTGTGCAAACGAATAGGGCTGGGAGCACACCAAGTCGGTTGGTATTCCTAAACGAATATGAGGTTAGTAAACTTGAGTGCAAACGAATAGGGCTGGGAGCACACCAAGTCGGTTGGTATTCCTAAACGAATATGGGTTAGTGACTTGAGTGCAAACGAATAGGGCTGGGGTACACCAAAGTCGGTTGGTATTCCTAAACGAATATGGGTTGAGCTTGAGGCTGACATAAGGGCATGAGCATCCAAAACGAATAAAGCTAATATTACTGATGAGCAAAGCAAAGTCTTGGTCTTGCAGTCTTGGTCTTGGTCTTGCTTTGCTCATCAGTAACCTTCATATAATCACATTTTCAACAAACATCACCACTAAATGGTCAAATTAGAACAAATGCATTCGTTAATTCGTTTATCCCTATGATTTTCTAGGAAATTCAAATGAGATTTTCTTATTAAAAATATCTAAAATCTACCGAAACAACTCAACTACCAAAGCATCAAATCTGCAACTTCCTTCCTCATTACATCTTTTCCCATAGCTATAATCTTCAATTCAAAGTTCAACTCCTTAAATACTTCCAACTCTAACCCTAAATTTAAGAAAAAAGTATAACCTTTTCAAAACATGATACGTTTTCCGCACAGTGATTTGGCAATTTTTGTCAACAAACGATTTGAACTAGAAAGCTAAGACTTGGCAAAATTCTTGTGTTTTAAATTTCATTAGCTACTACAACCCAACCATTCAATGTTTATTCTATTTTCTATATTTTTCACTAAGTAATTTTGAAGCTAGGAAGCTCAAAATTGAATTAGTTCTTTAAATACAAACATTTTAACACTATGGTAAACTTTTCGCGGGTGTTCATTATTGAGTTATTTTAGGTTTTGGAATCTAGACACAGAGAAACAGATACTAGAATAGACATAAAAAATTATTTTTGAAAATAAATTTCGGAATTTTTAAACCCAAATAAATGTATACACCACCCAACAGGCTATTTACCTTATAAAACAATCCCTTTAAATTAACTTGTCTTAATTAGAATACGCAAAATCATCCCTTTTCTACTTGAAACACTGACTATTAGAAAAGTTTGTTTAATTTGTGTATGTTTAGTTGACTATCTCTAAGGGGCTTATCTAAGTATGTGCATAAATTTTTATAAAAAGTTTTACCTATTAGTTTCTAATTGTGATTCTTACACACGCACAGGGAGGACTAACTGCATGCAAGCCATCAAATAAATTAATCACTAACTAGTCTATCACGATGTTTACATCGTTGTTCAAAAATAACTCCAAAAACACTAGATAATTAGAGATAAAAAACGTGCGTTGTGTTCTGAATCAAAATCAAGGGTCTAAAATCTAGTCGAGCTTCAGCGTAACTTAATCAATGCATTCATTTGATGAATTCCCACAGGTATGCAATGCAAATTCACTCAATGTTTCTTTCCCCCTCAAGTTTCAGACCTTTCTAATCATGAATAGATAACAAGCTTAGAATGGTTTGAAACTTGAAGAAAATAATTATTATCAAATATGATTTGTCTGTTTTTTGAAATCCATGTAAGGGACTGTTCATAAGTATTGTATGTGTGTATATTATTATTTAGTATGCTTATTACTGCACACAGTAAGTAGAAATCTCAGATTTGTGCGAAAGTAATACTAGGAGATCTTAAAAATGGTGATGTCACAAAAGTCACATTAAAAAATTAAACTTAAAATATATTAAATCCTTTTAGTTGAGTTTAAATTTCTACAATTATTAAATAAATAAGGTATAAAAGTGGTACTGTGACGTCACAATATAGGGAGTCTCAAGGAAAATATGACAGAATGTGACACATGGGGACTGGGGGGTCTTAAGATCTTGAAATTCATTTGACGAATCTAATTTATGAACGGTCCCTAATTTAACAACGGAATGTTGAATTAGTGTATGTTCCTTACTCCTTGGCACGCTGTTTGCAATTTCATTGAGTAATTCAAAACACACCTGTTCGATTTTTTATTGTTTTTTACTATAAAATTGCATGGAAATCTCAAAACATTTTTTGAATAATTTTGCATTTTTTCAACCGTAAGATTGTAGCTAAAAAGCCCAAAATATGATCTGTTCTAGCTTCGGTTCTTCCATTTTGAAAATGCAGAATTGGTAATTATTATTATCTCGTCTGAAAATTCAATGTTTGTGAAATTTCCAAGTCTAGTTTGATTAGTTGTAGTATTGCTACTGGTTTCACCCTATTTAAAGTCCATCACAACACCTGGAAGGGCATCGATGATGATTTGGTCTATCATCGACAACCTCACAAACTTGCACATTTGTGCGTAATTTGCTGAAATTTGACCCACCAATTCATTTTGTGCCAAGTTTCAGCTCTTAATTTCCAAATCACCCTAATTTTCAAGGATCGTGAAAGCTTCCACTTTTTTCTCCAATCTTTAAGTAATTAACTTTTGAAACTCTACTCATCAAATTCAAGACAAATTTAAATATCTCTTACGCAATTATCTACTGATCACTCTCAAGATTATCAATTAAGTATTTGTCTTAGAATAACCAAATTTATGATAAGAATTTATTGTCTTGAGTCATTTAAAGCAACCAGCTTGTAAATGCAAGTTTGACGTAGATATATAAATACAATTCATCATAAAATGATCTGGCTTAAGAGCAGATACGGATCACTCAAGGTCTCGGATATAACAGGATATTCGAAAGCAGGGGAGAGGAGTGTAAAAAGTAAAAAAAAAAACATAAAACAAATTACCTTACTTCTATTTTTAAACAGGTTTTGAATATAAAATCCATTGATTCTATTTTTAAAACGTGTTATTTTCATTTTAAATCATATTCTGCATCAAAATAGATGCATGGAAGCTCCATTGCTTGAGATCAGATGTTAAGGTCGGCTACCATACGAAGAGGTATTGGTCCTTTCTTACTTTCTTAGATTGGTCTCCTCTTTTTCGAACAGGGTCACCTTGGCTCCTACTTCTTTTCATCCGACACTTAGAGAAATACTCTAACACTATTCATTTATTAGATTCAAATATTGTAGGAACTTGGTGTTCGAATTTGTGATTTATTATTATTCATATTATTTATTTTTTATTAATATTATATATGGGACATTCCACGGACGGTTTGAAAAATTTTAATTTTTTGATTTCACACATTTTTTTAACATTTTTCGTACCCATCAAAAATCTCTTCCTGTAGTAGAATTTTGAAATTTTTTTGATCACCGGTTTAAAAGATATCGAATTTCGGTTTATCGCTCATAACTTCTTCAAAAATGGTCCAATTCAATTTTTTTTTTAATTTTTTTTATATACTTTTAAATACAAAAAAATTATTTAGGGCCAGTTGTATGTTGGTTGGTAAAGTCTTTGTAAAAGTTGGCCAAAAGTGAAGCCTTAGAATTCACCTTGTGCCTGGCCGGATGGCCAATCAGATAACCACACACTTTCATCTGATTGGCCAGACTTTACCAACCGACATATAACTGGCCCTTAAAGTGTTTTTATATAGGATTTTTGAGTTTGAAAATGTTAATCTTGTTTTTGAAACTGTATGTACTCTACGATTTTTTTGTTAATTTTTTATTTTAATCTTCTATTCATTCTACAAATTTTAAGACCGGGTTGATAGTGATCCTATGATAATTACTATTTTTTTCGATTTTTGATTTTTGATTTTGATTTTCTTTCAATAAACTAAAATACTAATTATTTATTTTAAACACCTCTTAAGGATAATAAATTCAATTCAAGAAACTAAGAGAACTCATTACCAAAAAGTGGTTTTGATAATGGTTAATAGCGAATAAAATTCTTTCAAAATTTTCAAAAAACGACAAAAAATAATAGTATCATAGGACCACTATCAACCTGGTCTTAAAATTTGGCAAGAATGAATAGAAGTTTAAAATGAACAATTGAAAAAAATCGAGTACATACAGTTTCAAAAACAAGATTAAAATTTTCAAATTCAAAAATCGCATATAAAAACTCTTTAAATAATTGTTTTGTATTTTTTTTCTAAAAAGTATGCAAAAAAAAAAAAAATTTCAAAAAATAAATTTGAATTTGGACCATTTTTTTTTGAAGAAGGTATTAGCGAAAAGCCGAAATTCGATATCTTTTAAACGGATGATCAAAAATTTCAAAATTTTCCAGGAAGCGTTTTTTGATTGGTTCTAAAATTGTCAAAAAATGAATGAAATCAAAAATTAAAAATTTGATTTGGCGTGGAATGCCTCATACATAAATATCAGTAGCTGGGTGTGACATTTAAACCAGAAGATTCTGTCTAAAATATAACCCTTCAATTTTTAAAATTTTATTTTATTTTCCCTTGGGGAATTTCAGAAACAAACTAAAGAGAGGAAGAGAAGAGGTTTGAAATTGGTTGAATTAAATAAAATTACGATGGGATACAGATTATTTACAACAAAGTACACCTAGTATTTTGAAATACAGCGTAAGTTCCAAGGTCCACGATATATATGCTGAAAAAAAGAAACCCTATCGAACCTATCCTATCTATCAAAGCGATTCCCTACAATACGTTTTCCAAGATTCTCATACGTATCAGCCGTATCCTATGACTTGTACTATCTGTTTCCAAATGAAAGACTTTTGTAATTGTCTTTCGACAAATATAGAAATCACACTCACAGTCAATTATTTGTAAAATTCATCGATATCGATATATATTCTTCCCCACTTCGAAATAAAACCCAACAGTCAAAAAGGTCTCCTTGAAGCCGAAACCAATCCACATTTGTTTCAAAAATTTTACTCCAAAATTTAATCTTTAACATTAAAAAAATTTATCGGTCAAGGGATTCTAAATTTAAACATATGGCAAGTAGTTTAAGAAATGAAATAGTCGAAGTTTAAAATCGTTATATATTATTCCTGTAAATATACAATTTTGCTGAAATAAAATTATTATACTTTGCTGAAAACAATCATGAATTTAATTTTCTATTGTTCCATGGATGATTTTTATTAGTTTCCTCGGACAGCTTGTTCCGGATTGGTTCAATTCCCAAGAGGGTGAATCAATCCTTCTGATATTTTATAACAATAATCTATAACAGCTGATTTAGTAGAAGCTAATCTTCTACAGTTGTTTTTAAGAAAGTCAAATCTATAATACTAAATTGAACTTTAATATGTTTTGAGAATGTTTTACCAGATATCCTACTGAGTCAAATAAAATCATTTTTGATTTTGCATAATGACAAGGTGCAATCATTTATTATAAGATGCAATGTATCCAGTGATGGATTTCGCCTAGGCCCACAAGGCGGGCCTAGAGAGCCAACCGACCTGAGGGCCCCGGTTGCGGAATCTTTTTTTCAGCCTAAAAGATCACAAGGGATCACAACGGAACATTCCAAATATCATACAAGTATACAATCACAATCTCTGGCTAAATAAATATCAGCAACATTCTCATTAAAATTACTAAGAGTTTTTACGTAGGATTGCTGGAGCAGCAATCTGTTTGTATCATATTGTTTATTTTCTTTGTAATTAAATTGGCCTAATATTGTACATTAAAAAGGCTGGGTATTTCTAAAATAGAATGTTCTTGAATAAAAAAAAATATTATGTACTAGTACATTTAATTTAGCACAATTTAAAAATAGCATGAAGATGGTGGGGGGGGGGGGGGGAATATCAAGTGCCTAGGGGCCTGGGTCTCTTAAAATCCGCCCCTGAATATACCTGAATTAGGAATTCACGTTCGCCCAAGAAGGAAGCAGGGCCGTATCGGTGTGGCGAAGATGGGCCTTGCCACAGGCGAACGAGAGACAACTGGGTTGATACTAGTCCTATGATAATTACTATTTTTTTTTCAATTTTTGATTTTGATTTTCTTTCAACAAACTAAAATACTAATTATTTATTTTAAACACTTGTTAACGATAAAAATCAATTCAAAATAACTAAAAAAAGAGAACTCAATACCAAAAAGTGGTTTTAATAATGGTTATTAGCGAATAAAATTTTTTTCGAAATTTTCAAAAATCGTTAAAATAAACGAGTAATTATCATAGGACCACTATCCACCGAGTCTTAAAATTTGTAGAATTAATAGAAGTTTAAATAAAAGTATCAAAAAAAAATCCAAGTAATTACCTACATACATAAATTTTATAATTTTTCTCATTAATATATCAAAGAATAATTGATACGTCGGCAAAATTATTTTGAACGCGCTTGGTAAGAAAAAGATGTTTATCATAAGAGACTACTGCGAATTACGCTATTGGAGTCTGCGGAGTCTTAAGTCTGGACCAAGAGAGAAAAGATGTGATCCACTTAGCTGCAATCCTACGTCATTTCGCGTATAGCCCGCTAGACATTCGTTGGATTGTAGCTAAATGGATTACATCTTTTTCTCTCTTGCTCCAGGCTTTAAGAGTCCGCAGACTCCAATAGCGTAATCCGCATTAGTCTCGCAATCAATATATTACAAATAAGCGCGGTCAAAATAATTCTCGTTGACGTATCAATTATTCTTTGATGTATTAATGAGAAAAATTATAAAAATTTATTTAATATCATTATTTCAAGTTAGAAATATATTAAGTTCAGATATTATTTTCACTCAATTTTTGACAAAATTCCTTACATTAGATTCGGGATTGAATCAAATGTAGAAAACATTCGATTACCTGCGCCTGATTTCAAAAAATAAGATTAAAATTGTTAAACTAAAAAATCGCATATAAAAACTTTAAATAATTTTTTTGTATTTTTTTCTAAAAAGTGCCTGTCATCTGATTGGCCATCCCAGTGTCTCCATTTACCATCTACCGTTTGTTAGTGGTAAAAAGCATTTACTTTGCGACATACAGCTCGGCCCTGAGAAATGTCAAAAAATGAAGAAAATCAAAAATTAAATTTTTTAAACCTTTGATTTGGCGTCGAATGCCTCATATGTAACATATATCTGCCTTGGAATATTTTAAACACCGGTTTCCAAAGAATCCCCGTAGTTAAGCAACATGTGGCGCAGTATTTTCTTAAGTAGGTGATGATGTTGGCATATTTCTACCCTTAAATCTCCCTAGTATTGCGTGCCTCCGCATCCCATTGGAATTGATCGGGAAGCCCTAGAGAGAAAACTTGGAACATAACCGTGTCAGAGGCTATACTCCTTAAGAGCGGGGTCTACGTGAAGGAGGACAAGAGGGGCCGCTGCCCTGGGCCTCATAATAATTAAATTTGCTAATGTTACGACGCATAAAGCTAAACAAATAAATATTAAATACCATTAGAAGATAAATTTTTATTTAAATCACACATAATTAATTATAACTATTTATTAACTACTCACATTGCCAGAAATCACATTCTCTACAACATTATAAGTAGGGCGGATTCCTATGCAATTGCATATTTTATTTTGCCGCATACCACCCAGGGATCAATTATCTATCCGATTCTGGCCATCCGGATACTCTTGGGTTAAAATTGTACCGCTCCAGTATTGCCATGAGAAACTCGGGCATGCGTGTCTTAAGTCGTTCCATTTTGTAAAAATCAAAAAATAAGAGTAACAAAATTTAGATTTTTAAAAAATTATAAAAAATGGCAAATTATTAAAAAATAAACAAATAGGAGTAATATATAAAATATAAATCAAAAAGATGTGATTAATTTCTTCTTCTGTGCGCAAAGAAAAACAAATTGAATATTTAATTTTTGAGTGGTGAGGGGGGAGGAGGAATAATTATCAATATATTTAATGTTTCTTAATTTAAAATCAATTGGAGTCTTTCATTTCAAAATTCGAGTTCAAATTACAATTATATTTCAAATTTGCCGGCTGCATCAGTTCCCCCTGTCGATGTCGGCTGCATTACGTTAGCGTTTCTGCAAATTAATTTGGGTTATTATATATATATATATATATATAATTCTAACGCAGTGGCCCAACCATGGGGGCTGAAGCCTTTCCTCCCAGGACTAGGAAATAAAATGAACGTAAAAATGAAAAAATTAACAAATGAAATGAAAAAAAATTTTTGCTAAATTTTAATCAATATTTTGAATAGGTATATTGTAAATTAAGACAAAAAATATTTTATTTTCATTAAATGTTGGAGAAGTGAGACTGTATTGACCAGGAGACAAATGAAAACACAACATCATAGTCTGAGATTCCCACTTAGGTCGACCTTCACCTATCGAGTTTCCTAAGGAAATTAATATATTGATAATATAATCTATTAATAAACAAAACTTGATAGGGTCGACATCCAATTTCCCTGCATAGCTATTTTTAATAAAAAATTAAAGTTGTTAATTTTATTACATAAATGTATCTATCGAGTTTCCGGATAAATATATATTGCCAATCTAGAGTAAAATATGTATACAAAATGCCAAAGTTGGGTCGCCATCTTTTTTCCCTGCATAAGTCCAGGTAGACAGGGTATCAACAGGTAACTTCGAATTAGTATTTTGTAGTTATAGAGTTTCCTTTATTGTTATATATGAAAATGTAAAATCTAGAGTAACAATTTTTTAAGAGACTGTAGTCTTTAATTGATTATATTAAAATTAAAATCCATTAATAAAACCGTTTCTCTAGATCCATTTGAAATGTAATATTAAATTAAATTATTTAATTATGAAATTGTCAAAACATAATTTTTGGCATTTTTACGGAATTTTTGTTTATATATATATATATATATATATATATATATATATATATATATATATATATATATATATATATATTAGGGTGGCCGTTATTTTGTACTACTTTTACGCTGGCAGAGGCTCATATGGTCTGAATAAATAAAAAAAATATCTTCCAAGTTTCAAATCCGTATCTCAATTTTAACCTGTGCCTCAGAGCGATGCAAGTTTCCCATCTAAATAACATGGGGTTTTTGGAATTGAACGATCAATTTTTTATTCCGGCCAAAGAAATTTTTCAAAAAATTTGAATCTCTGTAAACTTTGCCCTTATAATAGTATCCTTCGGAGTTTTTTTCAGATTTTTAGTTATTATAATTTTGGAGTTACAGCTAGATAAAATACTGCCATATCTTAGGGTTAGTAAGTTATAGAATCCAAAATAATAATAGCTAAAAATCTGTAATAATTCTGGTGGATAGCTAGTATTATAAGGATAAAATCTACAAAGTTTCAAATTTTTTAAACCATTGCTTTATATTTATTTCGAACCATATGAACCCCTGCCAGCGTAAAAATTCGAAAATACCCAAAATAAGGACCACCCTAATATATACTTATATATATATATATATATATATATATATATATGTGTGTGTGTGTGTGTGTGTGTGTGTGTGTATTAGCCGCTCCCAGGACAAAATCCTGATTGCGCCACTGTTCTAACGAGATCGTTTTTAATTTAGAGCGTATTTATACTTTTAGAATAAGCTAAATTAAATAATATATTTTCAATCGTCTGAAACTCGTCTCGACTTGTCATCCATGGAGTATCTTTTAGAATCTGTTAGATAGCAAATGTGGATGCTTCTATCCACACCCTTTTTCACAAAAAAAGATTCGCAATTAAATATAATATATTTTTAATAGTCTGAAACTCGTCTAGACTTGTCATCTAAGGAGTATTTTAAAAATTGTTAAACAGCAAAAGGCGAATGCTTCTATCCGCGGTCTTTTTCACAAAAAAATATTCTCATTTCCTTCTTTGATCAAATTATAATTAAATGATCAATTTTAACGAGCATTAATTAATTCGACTCTGTTCCTAGTAACCAGTTCCCTCTAATTAGTTCAGGAGTTCCGCACGCATGTCTTTTACCAAAAATTCTTAATTTAATTTTATAATTTAATTAAAAATATTGTGTAGATAATTTTGTAGTTTTTAAAATATATATATAGACTAAATAAAATTCGATAATAAGAATTCAAAGGGTAGTTTAGACCAGTGGTACCCAAAGTGATCTTATAAAATTGTTAGGGACAGATGATTGGGATCCAATTACTAAATTAAATGCTTAATTAATCAAATCCTACATATTTTTTTTAATTTACCTTATATTTTCTAAAAAAGCATGATATTTTTTACTACATATCTGTATATCTTGTAGGTAAAGTGATCTATAGGTAATAAATAAATTAGAAAAATTTCAAAAATATAAACTCACATAAGTGTCTTTTTTGCTTGTTCTATTATATGTATAATACTATATGTACATAATAGTAAAATAAAGGGGGTTGATACTAATTCAAGAAACTCTTGAAGGGGCCAACGGTCAAAAAAGTATGGCAACCCCTGGTTTAGACACTTTTTTCTATTTTATGTTTTTATGTTTAGAGATTGCAGTGTTGTTGATTCATAAACAGAAATCAATGAGGTTGTCCTCTGCTTGATGGAAATAAATTCGTTTTTTGAGTGACCAGCTAACTAATATAACGAAACTAGTCTCTAACAAATAAATTATATATTGAAAACATTTTGTTGTTTGTTTTAAAAATATAAATAAATACAATTCTTTTATAAAGAACAATCTTAAAACTTTTATTTAAAATCCAAACGTTTTGAGAGAATTTCCTAAAATTCTATTGATAAAGGTAGATATTCTCCCGAAACGTTTGGACTTTAAATAAACGTTTTAATACAATATTTTTATTTATTTGGGACCGTCTATAAATTACCTCACACGAATTCCAAGATTTTTAGACCCCCCCCCTTCCCCTGTGTCACATTCTGTCACATTTTCATTGAGCCCTC